>JAYJMB010085638.1:7454-21045 GCA_036873735.1 Pouteria campechiana | reverse complement strand
TGTCGGCTGGGCATCTGAAAGCAGTGCTCCAAAATCTCATACCCTCTTTTGTTGAAGCCCTTTCAAGTTCAGAGAACTCATTCCGAAGCTTTTCCGAGATTGACAACCTATACAATGATGGAATTCTTTCGAAGCACGAGGGAAGAAGACAAGCTTTTGACAATCTGCTGCTGCCAACTATGGTAGAAGTAGTCTTAAGTGCAGCTCAACGTCTGCTGAAATTCGAGACACTTGCTATAATCTCAAGTACGTTTTCCTGGTCCTTCCCTTCTATGCCTTTGGCCGGTGTAACCCGTCTACTCTCAGTCTGGCACGTTACATGAAAATCGAAGCTGTTAATCTGGTGGATCCACCATTTACATCTAATGATGGATCAGGTAACCTGACAGTGGTCTTTTGTTGTTTGACTGTCGTGGTTTTTGGGCCAACACAACTGCAAGTGGGATCCAATTTGATTTGTGGCTTGAATTTTCTTCCCATTAATTTGTGGCCCCTCTTAGAATTCACGGATGCTGAATTTTGAATAAATGAGAATCAATCTACTCAAACAGACAGGTGAAAAGGAGAAGAAATAAGTAGAAGTGTTAAAAAGGAGGGGGAAAAAAGATAAGATAGAAGGTAATAATTAAAATAAAGAGAATAAATATAAATAGGCAAGCTTTTTAAATGGAAAAATAATCAATGATGATTAAAAATATAGTCGATAATGATATTAAAAAAAAAGAGTAAGATGGCTAGATAGTCACTTGTCAGATCAATTAAAAAGAGACGAGCAAAAGGAGGACCAGTTCTTTTTTCTATTGCCAAATGCACCTGCCTTTGATTGAACTATGTGCACAACCAGTTTAACTTCTATACCCTAATTCATCATTCATTCGATTTTCAGGCGATCGATTTGCATGGCTGCACGACGATGAATTTTGTCGACAGATGCTGGCTGGATTAAATCCTGTTAACATTTAAAGATTGAGGGTATGAAAAACCACTTTATTTTATTTTATTTTTTGGAGGATCCGGTCTGATCTCTTTCATCAAAGTCATCAATCATTCTCTGTTTCTTAAAGTGCCAAACACAAGATTGAGTATTGAGATTCAACTCATTTTGAAAGTCACGCCGCTTGATTTACAGCGGAACTTTTACCTCTACGTTGGTTTACTTTTTAGCAGAAACTTAAATTGAAGAGAATGATGCAGGAATTACCAATTCTCAGCAAATTAGACCCAGCAATATATGGGCCACCAGAGTCAGCAATAACGAAGGAATCTTTGCAGCAAGAATTGAAAGAGATCGGTGTCGAAGAGGTAAACATGGCATGAGATTTTGCTTGACGAATATATCACCAAACATGTTTCATCGCTTCTTAATTTCAATTGCCTACCATTCTGCAACTGTAGTGTTCTAAAACACTTCCTCATGTCTGATCTGATGCAAGCATTGAAAATTGATGGTTTTCTTGATGTTTGATAATGCAGGCAATTGAAACTAGAAGATTGTTTATGCTTGACTACCACGACATACTCTTACCTTTTATCAATAAGATAAACTCCTTGAAAGGAAGGCCTATGCTTCGAGGACGGTTCTTTTCCTCAACCAAAAAGGGATTCTCACACCAATTGCTATTAAGCTTACACTTCCCCCAACTGCAACTAAGCCTCAGAAAAAGCACCTGTATACTCGTGAACATGACCCAACAGCTCACTGGATCTGGAATATGGCAAAAACCCATGTACGCTCAAATGATGCTGGAATTCATCAGTTAGTAAACCACTGGTAAGGTTGCTCTTTGTTTCAGTTGCATTTTCTTGCCATTGAAGGTGAATGATTATTTGAACTTTTCAGGCTAAGGACCCATGCGTGCATGGAACCTTACATAATTGCTACTCATAGACAACTCAGCACAATGCATCCGCACATGCGCTACACATTGGAAATCAATGCATTGGGACGGCAGAATTTGCTAAATGGAGGGGGGGTTCGTTGAGGCTTTCTTCAGCCCAGGCCAGTACACCATGGAGTTGAGTTCAGCAGCGTACAAAAGTATGTGGCGGTTTGACATGGAGGCTCTACCAGCAGATCTAATTCAGAGGTTTCTTGCTTTCTTTACATTTGGAACCATCTTTTTTCATGTTGATTTTTTTTTTCTTTTGCTTCCTTAAATCCAAGGATAACACCTATTACTTCAATAATCTGACAGTATCATCATTCTTCCACCGCACTCCCTTTTGTAGCATAGCTCTCGGTCACTATGCTAAACACCATGCAGATGTGGTAATCAAACCATTCCTATTAATTTAACATCTGGCTATGAAAAGTTCATTAATTTGACTGTGATGCTCCCAATATTTGTTTTTTAACTAACGCCGAAGATGAGGGATTGTGTAATTACTTGCAGGGGCATGGCTGTAGAAGACCCGTCGATGCCTTGCGGCGTAAGGCTTGTGATTGAGGACTACTCTTATGCAGCAGATGGCCTTCTCATATGGTCTGCCATAAAGGATTGGGTGGAAGATTATGTCAACCATTTCTATTCAGATCCTAACAGCGTTACATCTGATTTTGAGCTTCAAGCATGGTGGGCTGAGATTAAAAACGAGTGGCATCAAGATAAGCGGAACGAGAAATGGTGGCCTGAGCTTAACACTAAGGAAGACTTATCTCAAATACTGACAATCATGATCTGGACTGCTTTAGGCCAGCATGCTGCCCTTAACTTTGGTCAGTATCCCTTTGGTGGGTATGCCCCAAATCATCTAGCTCTTATGAGGAAGCTCATCCCTGAAAAAGATGATCCTGACTATGAGAACTTTCCTTTGAATCCCCACCAAACTTTCCTATCCTGCCTTCCAACGCAGCTGCAAGCTACCAATATCATGGCGGTTCATGAGATCCTGTCTGCTCATTCTCCTGATGAAGAATTCTTGGGTCAGATGCAGCAGTTACACTCACGTTGGTTTAGTGATCGGATGATTCTGAAATCATTCCAGAAGTTCTCTGAGAGTTTGGCGGAGATAGAGGAAATAATACATGCCAGAAACAAAGACATTCGTCTGAAGGACAGAAATGGGCCAGGACTAGCAGCCTATGAACTATACTGCTCTCTACATCAGGCCCAGGAGTAACAGGCCGTGGAATACCAAACAGCATTTCTATCTGATGGAGAGAGTATTCCTACGGGAGGCCAATGTTCTTCCAAGCCAAACCGTGCACTGGGAAGGAGTTTTCTTACTTCGAAGAAAGAGAGTCACATGTGAACATAATTCGATTGTATCATTTTTACAATAAATATTTATAAAATCTTTTTGTTTGTGTAATTTTTATGATTAAGAGAAAATATAATTCAATCAGAAGTTTTATCATCACCTAGTTAATTGAGAATTCAAAAATTCTCTCAGTTAAAAACTTGCATGGACTACAAAATTGAAATCATTTAAAAGCCAAGATTCATTTTAAGTAATTTTAAATAATTTTGGATATACAATGTCTTAATTTTAAATCATTTTGAATAATTCTCAACAGGCCATTATTTATTTTACATCATAATTTCTATTTCTATTTAATTTGAAATGATTTCAAGTAGTTTGAGATTTAATGAAATTTTGAATTATTTAGATGAAATCTTTGTATACCAACTCATTAATTATTTAAAAACTAAAAAATGATTATGGGATCATTTAAAAATATAATACAATGATTTTGGAATTAGTTTACAAAATCTAATAATTTAAAATTTGAATTATTTGAAATGTATATAAAATTAGGATTTTTTGCATCTTCATCCATCAAGTTTTTGTCATTCTCATAAAACAAGCATGACTTAACAATAAAGGAGAGTTCTAGGATTATTGTCAAGTTAAGATTTTGAGGAGATACCAAGTAGATTTAAAAAGTTGTTAGAAACATAGAAACGGAAAATAGAATTTAGGGTGGTTTAGCATCTGTATTAACTGATTGTGAAGATCTATATTAGCATTGTTAGTTTGATGCGTAATCAGAGTTTGTGCGCAGTTTTTTTCTTTAGTACAGGCTCAATTATTGATAGATATTAAGTAAATACATATATTTTCATTATACACAATTATGCATTAGAGTGCGTAATCACTACATGCTCTCTATTACACACTCCAACTAAATAGGGTAGCAGTAAATGTACCTTATATTTCAATTATTATCTTTATTTTTTAATATTTTTATATCTTTTTAATTATTTATTCTCATATATTCTTTACTTTTTAATTATTCACCCTCCATTCTTTTAATCATCCTATCTGTTTTTTTAATACCCACCCTAATAAATATTATTCATTATTTATTTTATTTTTTCTCTAAAGTATACTTTCTACTATACTACCCACCCTAATGCACCCATCCAAACACACCATGTTTTCTATTTGTTCACGTCAACTTGTGATCATGTTCCGCCAATGCATTATCCGAGTAGTTGGGCCATCGACATCACAACGTGGTATTAAAATGCGGGTTTATTTTTAACGGGGCTCCTACTAATTCGTTGAATAGTGAGGACACTGTACCTCGTCCTTCGCTGAAATTCAAGAATCTAGAGACAGAAAACTGATCTACAGCTACTCCATTCTCAGCTGGAAAAAGGAAGACCACCTTTTTCTCCCTTTATCCTCCCCTCTCTGGGCGTCTCGCTCATGATTATCAGTATTTCTCTCTCACTCTCTCTTCTTTGCTAAGAAAAGAAACACCATCTCTCTCTCGCTCGCTTGCTCTTCCCTTTAAGTTGTTGAGATGTTGGCAGCTCAATCACCAGTTCTGAAGAAGCTCAACATCTCTTCTCCGTTGTCGACTCCACTGCCAGCAGTTTTTTATCGACCTGCAAATGGTAGGACAAGTACCCAGAAGCAACCGGCATCAGGACAGCAGTTGGGTCGGCTGCGTTTGATCAGGGCAGGGATGAGCAATGGCGAGGAGAGCATCAGGACGGCTTCTCCGTCAATCGAGTCTAATGGGTCAATGAATTCTTTGACAGCCAGGCCTGTGATGGACGTGAGGGCAGTTATCAAGATCAGGAAGAAGATGAAGAAGAAGACGCTGGCTGAGATGGTTGAAGATCTGTGGGAGTCCATCCATGGAAGTGGGATGGGGACCATAATTCGTCTCATCAGTGAGGAGATTGATCCGGGTGAGTTCTGATAAATGGCTATCGTTTGCTGTTGCTGCTCTGCTTCTTCTTCAGCTCATTTTCTGACTTTGATCCTAATGATTGCTTTCAGTTAGAAGACAGATCAAAAGAAGTAAAAGGGTAAAAGGGAAGATAATAATATTAGCAATTAAAGGTGATATTTTTCATAAAAGGAATAAAAATAAAATAAATATATTTTTCAAAAAATAATAATAATATGAAAAAGTAAAACAAGTAGAGATAATTAAATGTTACATTAAGGTAAAAAAGATATCAAAATCAGGTTTTTAAAACTCTCCCCTTAAAATGAGTATATTTCTTTTATAATAGTTTTTTGTTTTGCATGTTATAATATTAAATTTTCATCCTATCTTTTCTAAACAAAATATTTATTTTGATTTTAATTTATGTTCAATATTGTTTAGATTAATTTGAAGGTTATCATTTATAAGTTTATGATATGAATGACTGAGAAAACAAACAAAAAAAGTAGATGATAAAGTTAATAAAAATTATATTTTTAATAAAAAGATAATTTTTTAAATTTTGTGCACAAGTTTACCAAAACAATACCCCCTTGCGTGTATAACTGCCTTTTGATGATGGTGAATTAGGTTGGTAAAATAAAATGAAAAAGTGGATAATATATTCATGTGTGATTCATTTACCTCATTTATAATCTTATATTATTTTTTATTTATATTTGTCATCATTATTTGAATCTTATTTTATCTTTATTTACTTTACTATTTAATCTTATTTGTCATTTACATTTGTGTTTGGGTGTATTTTAAAAGTGTGTATATTTAAATTCAATACACTCCTTTTATGCCTTTTATTAATTGATGTAATGTCTTAAATACTTTTAATAATCTTTGTTATTATTATCTTTATTTTTTTATTAAAAGATCCATTGGCGATCTCTTATTTGTACTCTCTCTTTATACCTATCTAAACGGCAAAATTTAGGGCAAAGGTGGAAATTGGCTTAAAATTTTTCAAAATAATGGGGCATGTTATGGAAATGTCACTTTTTATCGTGAAAAAAGTTAATTTGAATTTTACCCCTTATTATTTTTACTTTTTCATATTCTCCCATACCTTTTAAATTGCATAATAACTCTTAACTATAAAAATATTTTACAAAAAGGCCCCTTTTTATATTTCTAACAAAGAAAAATTAGCGTCATATTTTTTCTGTATAATATATTTTTACTATGAAAACACTTAAGGTAGGATTCACTAAGCTAATCTAAACTACTAGCCATCTCATGTATGATTTAAGAACACCGTTTAATGGCTTTGATTATATTATGGTGGATTACAAAGTTTAGTCAAAGTTTAATTATTTAAAGACTCTTATTTAATCAAATTTCCAATTTGTAAGATTCATCTTTATAAATTGATCCATTGTCTATCAATATTTGATGGAATACAATTTAAGGATATCTTTATATGACCTTAATCAAGTTTAAGTAGACCATAAAATATAGTCAAAGTTTGTCATTGAAGGAGTATTTCTGTATTTGTTTAAAAAAGTAGCTGAGAAGGCAATATACAGGGGAGTTTTTCAAGTAGGGATAAATATGTAAAATTAATAGTAATAGAAAACATTGCAAACTCGAAAATGTTAAGGGGGTACATGCAAATTACCCTGCGAAAATGGCTGCCCGTGGAATGGTCTCACTTGAGCACAACTCCAACGCCTGTCCCTACTGCTGCAGGCCTGCAACTCCCACCAACGCCTCTGCCTACTGCTCCAGGCCTGCAACTCCCACTAACGCCTCTGCTTTGCTGTTTAACTCCCCTCGTCTTCGGTATCTTCCTTTACGTTTGCTCTCTCCCTTCTCTCCATTGCACTTTCTGTTTGGTGGGTGGGTTTTGATGCTACGGACGAGAAAGCAGGCCACTTTCTGCACTGCTCGGTGGGTTTTGATCCTTCGGAGCTCTGCAGCAGTCATGGAGGCATGGCTGCATGCATTGGTTTCCTGAAATCACATAGCACAGACCACCAACCAAACACGCCGCCCAGCCGAGAAATACGGAGAAAATGCATTGCCACACAGGAAAGATAAATTTTGTGCAGCAATTTGGAATTTTTGGAAAGGTAACGAATTATCGGAGGGAGTTAATGATGTTTTTAAGAAATATCACAGGGTGAAATCCTCCACTGCGGCCCACACCCCCGGCACGCGCCCTTCTAGAACATTTCAATGGCCCACGAAATGCGGAACATTTCAATTGCCCACGAAATGCTCGAGGGGAAGTTTCCATTTAAAATAAAAAAAAGTTTAGTTGCTATGAATTCTGTGGAGTTCTTGGGATGTGAAGTTTGTGGCTCGTTCACCCTAATTGCGATTTGGGTTCCAGTTATATTGCTGTTTTTTTTTTCCAGCCGTGATGAATTTAGATGTGTGCAAAGAGTACTGTTATTTTGCAATATGTATAATTCGGATTAGTTTTTAATTTGCAAAATGCAGGACTAGTTAGCAGTAACTTCAAGTTGGAATAAGAGTTTGAACTTCGCTTTTTGGGGATCTGGCGGTTCTTTACTTTTTAATGTTGGATTTTGCCATGTAATTTTAGCTGGAAGATGGTATATATTCTGATTTTCACTCTGTGGAATCAGTTTATTGTAGGTTTCTGAAATGAGATTCTGGTTTCCTATGATTATTTTATTGTTTATATTTGTTTGGCTGACAGTGACGGTGAAATACTTGATTTCTCTTTAGACATTGATGTTTTATTCTACATAGGAGCTTGCAGTTCCTCTGTCATTGCATGTTTAACTGTAGGAGATCTTATGTTCTACCGTCAATCTGTAGGATTGTATTTGTCTGTTTCTTTATTAACCTGATGCTGGTTTATGCTTTTCTCAAGCAAAGGTGCAATCTTTCCATGCATGGTTAAAAATGGAAGCATAATCAGTAGTCAAAACAGGTGGACTACTCTTAAAGAAATATAAACAGTAACCCTCAACCCATACAAAGAAACACAAATCCCGCTAGTTCTAATCAAATGAATGTCTCAACATTATTCAGAAAGAAAAGGACAATTGTTTTTAGACTTGATATGAGTGTAGAACATTTTAGGATTTTACAGGATAAAGAGTTCATTGTAAGTCCCTTAATTTGGGTTCTCTGTCTGCTCTCTTTCTATTGCTAGTTTACAGCAATCAAATGCTCATGTCTTGTTACTAGTTAGGTGGTTATGGTAAGATTTTATTTTACCTTTGCACTTGATTCCTTTCTGCTATGGAGTTTTAATTTGCTTGGCAATTACTTATTTATTCTTACTGTTTTACTTCATCTAGATACCAGATCAGGGAAGAGTGTTGAACCTATTGCAAAAAACTGGTTGTCAAGGCCTTCAAATGATACTAACATTGTGGAGTATGCTGTTGATTTCACTGTTCAACTGGATTTTGGTCATCCGGGGCCTATTATCATCGCTAACCTTCATAGAAATGAGTTGTTTGTTCTTGAGATTGTGGTTCATGGTTTTGACAAGGGGCCCATCTTCTTCCCTGTGAATTCATGGATTCATTCACAAAATGACAATAAGGAAAGCAGGATACTGTTCAGCAATAAGGTGAGAGATGTTAAACTTGCTTATTTGCCTTTCTTTTAGTTTGTTCATGGCACACTGATTCTTGGAATTCTGGGCTGTCAACTATTTGTACACCATTCTGGATATATTCTAGATCATAATTTTGCTCAGGCCCTACATAAGGCGTGGGCTATCTTGCACAAGTGTTCATCTGTATCTCAAACATTTGTTATTTGCCAGAGCATGCCCGGCAATTGTCTTTGGTGTCTGTGACTGCAAATATGTGATTGCTTGTTGTGGTAAATGGTTGGATACCCTATCAATTGACACAGAGTGCCTGAGTTAAAGGTTCAGGTTTCAAGTGCAAATCCTAAGTCATATAATATCTTCCTAGACATAAGGAAAAAGAAAAAGAAAAGAAAAGAAAAAAGATTACTTGTCATTGAAGAAGAATCCATTCCATTTCATCTCCATTTAGTGGTGAATTGTCATTATTCTTTGCCTTGACAGGCTTACTTGCCCTTGCAAACACCAGCTGGCCTTAAAGATCTTCGACAGAAAGACTTGATCAGCCATTGTGGAAATGGTAATGGTGAGTGCAAGAAATTCGAAAGAATTTATGACTATGCCCCAGACAATGACCTAGGTAATCCAGACAAGGATCAAGATCTGGCTAGGATCAAGATCTTCCTCAACCAAGAAGGCATTCTGACACCAATTGCTATTGAGCTTACACTTCCGCCCACTGCAACTGAACCTCAGAAAAAGCAACTTTATACTTGTGGACATGATGCAACAACTCGTTGGATCTGGAAGTTGGCAAAAGCTCATGTATGCTCCAATGATGCAGGGATTCATCAGCTGGCGAACCACTGGTAAGGGCAATTAAACTGGAAACTTGGGAGTTCTGCCGATTGCAGACAAATATAACATGAATGATATGCATACCCAGTCATGGTAGGGAGTTTATGGGCAGTTGTGCCAATTGTCTGTTTGTGAGATTGTGTATTCCTGGTTTTTTATGTACATTAAATATTCCATGTAGTGTTTCTCCAACACTTCTAAGGATATGTATTTGGGAACCTTATCATCATATACATCATGCATACGAAGGAGATTTTTACTAAGAAGATGCAAATTCCCTTCTGAAATGTGCTGGAAAATGGACACTTTCAGTCCTTATGGGAATATTGTGAGCGAAGCCTTGCATATGTGGCATTCTTTGCATCAATTTGTTTTAGTTGCGTTGTCTTGCCACTGAAGGTGCTCCATGATGACTTCAACTTTTCAGGATGAGGGCCCATGCATGCATGGAACCTTGCATAATTGCTACTCATAGACAACTCAGTACAATGCATCCTATTTATAAGCTGCTGCACCTTCACATGCACTACACAATGGAAATCAATGCATTGGTACGGCAGGGTTTGATGAATGCAGGGGGATTTATTGAGGCTTGCTACAGTCTAGGAAAGTACATGATGGAACTGAGTTTAGCAGCATACAAAGTACATGGCGGTTTGACATGGAGGCACTACCAGCTGATCTAATTCGGAGGTGAATCTCTTTACATTCGTATCATCTTTTTCTTTGGATGTTGGTTGTCTTGTTGGCTTGTGTTTATCATCATCAACATCATCGTCGAATGTTGTTTTACCTGTTGATCTCGGGCTATGTCCTGACTCCTGAGTAAGCCTATGCATTTTCATATCTTTCTTAATAACCTCTAAGTCTGTTCTTTTTGGCATTTCTTTACCATCTTATGGTCTTCTACTGGGATAAACTCACTCATCTCTTTTGCTTGCATTGATCCAAGCATTTATCTGACAGTGTTAACATTTCTTACTGCAATCCCATCTACCATTCTCGACCACCATACTTTGGCATTGTAGCAAAAAAATAGCATATGCAATAATTGAAGTCATTGCATTCTGTTCCCACCTAAGCAGGTTCAGTTGAGCAAATAAAATTGTAGTTCAATGTCTAAATTTCATTTTTTTCCCTCTTGTTTGAAATATCGAACTGCTAATTTTTCCCATGCAGCAGTTGTGCAGGCAACTGCAAATTAAAAGCTAAAGGCATGCATTTCTCCATATCACCAGCCTGTGTACATGTAAAAATAACTAGAATGTGACACCGAGCAAAATATAATGCAAATGCAGTAACTTCATTGCTCGTGATACATGTAAGAAGTAAGAACAATGAGTATGTACATGTTGAGCATAGCAGGCTGCATACACAGTGGCTGCATGATGATGTTATAGAGTGATGCCAACATCTTCTATATGGTGCTGTTTTCATTATATGATCTGCAAGCATGCTTGGTGATTAAGATGAATGATCCATTAGGCACCATGTGGATAGACCCTGGACAAAAGATCAAAGAAATTGCGACTATCCAAATTTTGCAAATTCCCTTTCTTTCAACATCAATGATGGGGCCTACCAAAGCATAGCTTTCGGTCACCTTAGCATCAAGGAGGTGTGGCAATCAAGTCATTCTTTACTGACTCATCATGCAGCTATGAACAGTTCATTTTCCATGTACTTAATCAAATATAATGGATCGTGTAATTACTTGTAGGGGCATGGCTGTAGAAGACTTGTCGATCCCTTGCGGTGTAAGACTTGTGATTGAGGACTACCCTTATGCAGCAGATGGCCTTCTCATATGGTCTGCCATAAAGGATTGGGTGGAAGAGTATGTTAACCATTTCTATTCAGATCCTACCAGTGTTCATCAGATTTTGAGCTTCAAGCATGGTGGGCTGAGATTAAAAACAAGGGCCACTATGACAAGCGGAATGAACCATGGTGGCCTGAGCTGAAAACCAATGAAGACTTGTCTCAAATATTAACAATCATAATCTGGACTGCTTCGGGCCAGCATGCTGCCATTAACTTTAGTGACTATCCCTTTGGTGGGTGTGTCCTTAATCGTCCCTCTCTTATGAGGAAGCTCATCCCACAAGCAGATGAACGTGACTACAAGAACTTTCTTTTGAATCCCCAGCAAACATTTCTATCATGCCTGCCAACGCAGCTCCAAGCTACAAAGGTCATGGCAATTCAGAATGCTGTGTCTAGTCATTCTCCGGATGAGGAATACTTGGGACAGATGCAGCAATCACGCTCATGCTGGATTAGTGATCATGCGATTCTGAAATTGTTCCAGAAGTTCTCAGAGAGGTTGTCGCAGATAGATGAAATAATACATGCCCGGAACAAAGACTTCAATCTAAAGAACAGGTCCCTATGAACTGCTGCTTCCTACCTCGGGCCCAGGAGTAACAGGCCGTGGAATACCAAACAGCATTAACGTCTGATGGAGTGTTGCTACTTCATCTGTGGTTGCAAGTTGCAACCTTCCTGTTCCATACCACCAGTGAATGTTCTTCCATGCATGCTGATGTTTTCTGCATATTGAGGCTTCTTTTGTGTATGTCAACTTGTTGGAACTCAGGATTGAAGCATGTGTGCTCGGTAAGGCCTATATCCTTTGGCCTTTAGAATGGTTTTCAAATGCTGATCCTAAAACCTTCTTTGTTTAGGGTTGAATGCTCAGCACTCAAAATCGTTTCAATGTTCTAAGCTCATCTATCGACAATGATGATCTGCGTGTTAGCTTGCAATCACGACCCTGTGATGATTCTAAAATTTGTGTTTTGGAGTTTATAAAACCGAGATTGAATTGTCCAGTAAACGAAAGTAACTGAAGGATAAATATCAGATATATAGGGAGGTTTTGCACGCGATTATCTACACCCATAGAAGGATATCGAGATGGGTTTGTGGCTGTGTTGGAAAGTAATTGAAAGGCACCCAATTAAAGAAAATAAATCAGCAAAATGAAATTTTCCACCGGGCATCATAGCTAAAATAAGCTCATAGCACCAAGCCGCTGAAATTTCACTAGAAGGGCTGGCAGGCCGAAGGGTAGGTGGATTTAAATATCACATTGAAATAGTGGGAGGGCATTTAAGACAATTTGAAATTTTCTCTCATTCAAGGGCTCGCCTTGGAAGGGTTGGTGACATCAAGTGCCACACATCGCCAGAGTACCACTCCTTCTGCCGGACTGCGTCCAAATGACTAAAATACCCTTGACAAAGAATAATAATATCTTTCTCCGTTGACACAAAAACGCCTCTTTTCGCTGCGGCGGCTCTTGCTCCTCTGCAGCTTTCCTCAGGTATGAATTCCATTTTCTGTTCGAGAACTCGAATTCATTCGGCAGATTTTCTTTTATAACTTTTCAATTCGATTGTTATCCGCGAAGCGGCTTTGGCTTTAGATTTTCGCAACTTGGTGTTTGAAATCGCAAAGAATTGTTGTTTTCATATCGTCGTTTTCTGGGAAATTCATTTTAGAACCGCCCTTGTTAGGACTCAGTAGCGGTGGGTTTACGTTGAAGGGTTCAAAGAGGAAAAGCAGAGGACCTAATGTGGGATGTAATAAAAAGGAGGGAAAGATTTGACCTTTTTGCCTAAGAGACGGAAAGGGGTAAAGCTCAGCTTGTTTGTGCTTTTTAGGGTTTATTTGTAGGAACCTCGGTAGATTGTTGGATCATCCAAGTTTCGAATTAAACAAGTTAGAGTTTAGCTGCATCCAGTGCAGATCATCGAAGTTGTGAACGTTATTGTGGTACATTTGGGCTGTGAATACGAAAATTCTTGCATCTATTTGTGATGTTTTTGCTTTTTGGCTTTTCCGTTGAAGGTGTTCTATTCAGTTTGGATTGATGACTCTGCCAATATCTGGCATAGAATCTTGTACGATTTTTAAGAGGGTTGAACGCTGTCATATTTTTTTTTCTTTTTCTATTCAGTTTGGATTGATGACTCTGCCAATATCTGGCATAGAATCTTGTACGATTTTTAAGAGGGTTGAACGCT
>JAYJMB010085627.1:2179-14488 GCA_036873735.1 Pouteria campechiana | reverse complement strand
AATGGTTTGGGCTCAATAACTGATTGATGTTTTGTAATTGTAATCTTAATCCCATGGGATCACCATGAATTCTTCAACCTGGTTCTGCACAAATATTTGTTGGGTTCTTCATGTAATCAACAAGAATTGTTAGATTGGGGTATCAATTGACTTGCACATGGAACAGTAACATTCCTGATTTTGCATCGATGTAATTCACTATTTATTAACTAGAAGCTAAATTTAAAGGCAGCAGTATGAAATTTGTTTGGTCTAGTGCATGTGAAATGTAAATGATGTGGCAATAGTTAGCACTTTCCATGCATTTCCACTGCAGAATGCCACCAAAGTTCCAAATGAGAGGTTTAAGAAAACTACCTAAAGACATTCAAAGTCAAAAATCCTCCGAGTTGCATGAATTTACTTTCTGATGTGCAGCAATCAAATGTGGCTGAATAGCGAATGCTTTAGCTATTTTGGAAGGTAGCTGGCTTCATGCCCCGGGAAACATGCAAAATAAAACCAACTTCATGTTTATTTTCCAGCTTTTCCAATAAACTAAAATGGTTCTCTCACCTTTTTATCTCGCTTTATTATTCATATTTAAATGCATTCCAGTATCAAATAGCAAATGAATGAAATTTTGTATTGCATTGATGTAAAATAATAACGAAATATCAGTTGACCTCCCATGACAAATGTAAGGCACTTCACCAATAATCCTTGCAAGAACAAGACCCATCTATGAAGTGATGGAATCGGCTGCCGTCTCTGACAATGATCTCTCGGTTGAAAACTTTAGATATGATCTTGGTTGCCACGTGGCAGTCTATACAAACCCTCAAGTTTTTGATCACTCTGATAGGCGTTCTGCATGGAGTGCTAATTAGTGCAAAAGCAATAGCCAGCTTCTCACTGTGGTGGCAGAGGGCATTCTCCTTCTCCTCTTCCTCTATGTCAGCCAGCACATTTGAAGTGCAAGGCATATATCCCTCCAACTTCAGTCGCCTGGTGATCTCCTCCAACATTGCATATATCTCATCTGCCCGTTGGTGAGACCGATCCCCCATTACAAACTCATGAAATTGGTTCCCCACCTCAACTAAGCTGTGGCCAGGGGCCTTTCTCACCCCTTTCTTCAGCATGGTCTTCCTGACCTTGTGTGCATCAAACCACCTCCCTTCAGCTGAGTATAGGTTAGACAAGAGTACATAATCGCCACAATGGTGAGGATCCAGTTGAGCAAGCTGAAATCGGGCAACCTCAGCCAACTCTGTGTGCTTGTGGATGGTGCAGGCGCCCAACAACGCCCTCCATACTACAGCATTGGGCTGCAGTGGCATTTCCACAATGAAATTGTGTGCCTCATGCACCAACCCTGCCCTGCCCAGCAGATCAACCACACAACCATAGTGCTCAATTTTGGGCTCCAACCCATAGACGTCCCTCATGCTTTTGAAATGTCCAAAACCTTCATCAACCAAACCACAATGGCTGCAAGCATACAACACACCCACAAAGGTGATCTCAGTGGGCACCATCTCCTCTCTCTCCATGCATTCAAACAGCTCCAATGCTTCCTTGCCGTAGCCATTCAAGGCCCAACCGACGATCAATGATGTCCAAGACACAACGCTTTTGCAACCCATCTCATCAAAAACCCTCTGGGCCTCGTTGATGGCCCCACATTTTGCATAAAGGTCAATTAGTGCATTGCCCACATGCAAGTTCCCACTCAGCCCCACCTTCGAAACATAAACATGAGCCCTCCTCCCCAGTGCCAGGGCCCCAAGCTCAGCACAAGCACACAGCAAACTGACCAAGGTGAACCCATCCGGGCCCACCCCCTGGTGTCCCATGTCCCGATAAAGAGTCAGTGCTTCATTAGGCCTGCCATTGATAGCAAACCCATTGATCAGTGAATTCCATGTCACAAGTTCCTTCTCAGAGACCAACTCAAACACCTTGAACGCATTCTCAACGAGCCCGCATGCAGCATACATATGAACCATCGCATTCTGCACAAACACCAATCCATCAAGCCCATGTTTGAGCGCTTGGGAGTGGATAATCTCACCCACATACCTATCCATCAGCTTAGCAATGGCCTTGAGGAGGAAAGGGTATGTATGGGTGTCTGGAGGGATGGACGACGCGTGCATGTGTTGGTACAAATGCATGGCTGGATAAGGGGCGTTGCTCTCAGCATAGCCCCTGATCATGGTGTTGTATGTGAAGATGGTGGCCTGATAGATGTGGGTGAAGATGGTGTGGGCATACGACATGGGGGCTGAGAGGGATACTAGAGAGAAAATCAGGTGCTTGCCCATATGCGGGTCGGAGATAGGGATGCCATGCCTGATTCCCCATGCATGGATTTGCAGGAGGTCGGGGAGGGATTTTCTGGTCTGAAGGAGGGCGATGCATCTTTTGAGTGCGGGGGGTTTAGTTGGGGTTGGGAGAGTGGAGAAGGGGAAGACGACGGCTAAGTTGCTGTGGATGGAGGTGGGCCACCTTGAGTGCATTAGATCATGGCCGTCGATTGGAAGGCCACTCCCACAAGAGGCTGCTTTTTACTGGAATGGGTGAGCCGAAAGGCTTGGTGGCATTTGCAGAACAGGCCTTCGAATTTTAGTTAATTGCAAGTTAGACACCGTTATCGTATCATTGGCGCCTATGCACAATAGATCTTCTAAGTTCTAAATTGCCAAAAATTGTAAACTAGACTTTATTAACTTACAAGTTTAACGCGAATTGATGATCGGAACTTAAAATGGACAAATATAAAACTTAGAAGGTGTAACTTGTGATTAGATGAACTTAGATTATAGCAATTTTTTTTATAAAGTAGATCTTTTAAGTTTTTTATCTTATATTTTTAAATCCCAATTATTAATTTCATTATGTTGTCTCAGTTAATCAGATTTATTTTGTAATATTTCATAACATAACATGGATGGGTTATTTTGTAAATAAAAAATAAAAAATTAATTTGTAGTTAGGTAAAATTAGAAGATTTAATTTGCCAAAAAACTCAAGTGCTTGTTTTGGAATACCAATGAAAAAAATTGTGATTGTTTTGGAATATTTGCAAATTTGGTGGTTATTTTGGCACCGACTGAAAAACTTGCAGGTTGCCGTTGTTCTCAGCTTTGATAGCCGCAGCGGTACTCGCAGGCCCAAGCTTCTCGCTGGGGCGCACCAAAGGCGGCGATCTTCACCATTCATGAAGACTATTGGCGTAAAGCCTGCGAGTAGCCCCATCGAACCCCGACCAGGGGTATTTACGTCATTTTCCTTACGCACATGGCGACTTAAAAGGCCACTTGCCCCCAAACGACTGCAACATCTTGTTTCTTCTTAACGTGCGCCCCACAGGTCCGGCTGCGCAGATTATCGTAATCCCGATTGGAGGCTTATAGTGCGCTGCGACTGACGCATCTCTTTCTTCCAAGTTTCCCTACTCGAAGATTTAGGTCAGGAAATTCCATTTTATTCTTTAATCTCCTTTTCTAATCAGTTCTCACGAATTCCTGGAATCAGGCATGTAACTCGGACAAACCCTAGTTAGGGTTTTCGGCAGGTCGGATTTAGGGTTTCGATTTCGCTGATTCTCGATTTTTCTCTACTTAATTTCTACTTGTAGTCTGCGAGCAATCTGGATTCCTGGGGTTTTGGAATTCGCTGATCCTTTTCGTGCAATCCTTTCATGAGATTGATAAATGATCATGGACGCATTATGATTGCTCTGTTTTCTCAAATATTGGATATCGTATGCGGCTTTTTTTAGTGTATCAATGCTTGGAGTCTGGGAACGGAGATACTAGATCCTGGTTGTCGGCTAAGCGGGGCCCCACAGAATGGATATCCAGCCAAAGAGCTTTACTTGCACCGATAATGGGTGGTCTGCTTGTGTACGGGAGCTGTGAAAAGTTGAAACGATGGCTGGTGGTTCGCATCTGCAATCGCCTGAAGTTCATCTTTATGGCTTGAACTTGCTTGACTTTGGGTCAGGGCATTGATGAGATGCTGCCTGATGAACTTCCTGGATGTTGCCAATGCGTGTTGCTGTGTTGATTAGTTTATATTCATGATGCTTTTTGCCCTTTCACCCATTGCTGATTGTGCTGGGGCATTCATCATGCTGATTGATGCATAGAAGTTGCATGGATTTGTTGTTATTTTACTGTAATCTCTTTACTTAACTGCAAAATATTATACTTAAAAATGTTGCTTTTTCCACTTTTAGTTGGTTGCTTGAAGCTCGGTCAGATGAGTAGTGTCACATAACAGACATAAAAATCAGAGTGCAAAATGTTTATTACCTCTTCCAAAATCTTACTTGGATGACCAGTAAGAGTAATGTTCCAACAGAAATCTGTTAAATTGATTTCCTTGGAAAATTGTTCTGTCCTTTTGACATGTTGTTAAAGATGTCGCTATTGCATAACTGGCAAAATAAACAATTGAAACGACCTAGGAAATAAACTTCTACAGATTTCTTTTTTTCCAATGGATAGTTTGTTGCAGTCTGTCCACAGAGTTTCTGTCCTTAAAAAAGAGGGAGGATCTGCATCTATATAAACTATTTGCATTGAATTTTCTGTATGCCCAGGTAGTTTGTTTGTTCTACCTAGAGGATTGCCTGTATGTAATGACTATGTTTTCTTCATATGCTAGATCTGTAAAGCTATTTTAGGAGGATTTCTAGTACGTACATTAGTAATTATGTTTTATATATTTTCTAGATTTGTTAAGCCGTTTCTCGAGGATCATCAATATGATTATATGAAAATATGTAATTATGTTAACTGCGTCTATTCTTCAATAAGGACAAGAGAATCTATCAAAATAGATTCTGGCATCGTCTGTCATGACTCATGAGCAGATCTACATGGACCTGATGGTGGGCAATTGCGCGGCCCCCCCCTCCCCCCCCTCTTCCTTCTCCCAAAAATAACAATTCATGGTGTGAAAATAAATTTATAAATTAAAAATTTTCACTAAAAAATTATTTACTAGAGAATACTTTTTTTTGTTTCTTTTTTAAGGTGTCATAACCCCCGCCCACCACCCATCCTGGCTCTGCCATCATCGACTGTGGATCGTCAGTGTTGTGTTCTCCATATACCAAGGTAGTTTTGTTTCTTTTGCCCAGAGGAATACCCATATGCAAATAAGCAATTACATTATCTCTGTATACCATATGTGCAAAGCTGTTTTGGGAGGATCGCCAGTATGTTGGTTAGCTATTATATTTTCCATATATGCTAGATTTGTCAATCTGTTTCTGGATGGTTGTCAGTGTGTAATTATGTAAGTATGATTTCAATATATGCTAGATTTTTTTAAAGTTGTTTCTTTGTTATTTCAGATGAAGGCTTAATCCTTGCTTTGATTTTGGTGCAATGGATCCTGAAGGCAAGAAGTTTGGAAGAGGTAAAATGCAGCTCCACTCTCATTGACAGTTCATTTTGTGCAGATTTTCATCAGTTCCTGAATCTGTAAAGTGCTTTGATTGCATGATCTCTCAGTTGTTTTTGCATGTTTTTTATTCTTTCTTTTGGATGACGGGGTGATATGACTCATCCTTCATCCTATATCTAAAGCGCAGGGCATTATTCCTAGAATTTTGCGTCTCAGTTCTTTGCTTACTTTCAGTGTACAACATAATTTCCTTCAGAATTCTTTGCCATTCCACAATATTTGGTTCAGTCTATTATACTTAACAGGTTTGTATGCCATTTTAAAATTCCAATATATTTGGGTAGTTTTATCTGGATAATATTTCTATCAGAGTTAGCTCAATTCAGCCCATTTTCTCCTTCTCTTTTCTTGTATTGGCAGTTTTCATGCACGAGTTTTATTCAGATTTTTATATTCAGCTTTACCTCAAGAAACTTCTCTGGCTGTAAAGGTGTTAGTTTTGAAGTTGGTTTTGTACTTTTATTTAATTGTTGCTTGCGTGGCGGTATGTTTAAAATGACATAAATATCACAAAAGGACATCACCAATTTCTTGGGGTCCCTTTTGCTAGATTACATTTTGCCAGATTCATATTATTAATTGGGTCTGACAATGGCTCAAAATCTGCTAGTGTTACTCACTGCCCTTATCATCATTCCTTGACTGTGTTTGTGATCTAATGCGCACCCGTGAGGACTAACTGCTTGTGTTATGTCCACAACATTGAATAGTTTTACCATCTAACAGCTAGACATGAGTAAAAGAATGGACTGATTTGCAAAAGTTGTTGGCTTTTTTTTTATTGTTAAATGTTATCTTTTTCCTCTGATTAAGTCGTCATTATCAGATAAATCTGGTTCGGGGATATCCTTTTTTGTGGTGGCAGGAATACTGATCAACGGCTGAGATCGCACACTCTTGTGCATGTGAAACAAGAAAAAATTGGCTGTGTAGTTGGTGCAAATAAAGATAAGAAATCCAACTATAACTATCAGACAGTTTTTGAGGGCTTATGACTCCATTAATTCATCAGTCACCTCCATCTATGTAATGATGTAGCTGTAACATGATTCTTGTCAACCATGATGTATCTGCGTTTAATTTGGGAACAAGTTTTTCACATTTTGATGGTCATGATGTTCTTCCCTGTGAAAAGTAATTTGGATGGTATTGGTAGGCAATATTACATTTTCAATTCATCCCCTTCATTTCCTTTTATTGATTCCTTTATTTTGTAAATAGGTCACATTTTGTTCTGTCCTGAAATTATCTAGTGCCTATCAACCAAAAGAAATATTTCTGTGGGTGGGGCACTGTGGCTTGTCCATTTGTTGTTTGCATAGTTTAAAGAAGGTTTTCTAGCATCATGGTTTTGAAAATTGGATATGATTCAATACCATTTGAGCAAGAAAATTCAAAATAAGACTTTTAGTAGATTTAGGATGATTTTCAAATCTTCATCTGAGTTTTGGTTGATGAGAAATTAGGGATATAAATTAAAAAATAATTTTACTTCATATACATGTTTGATAATTTCAAAGGACATTTTTCATGCCATAATATTTTTGAAAATGAAATTTATATAATTTTCTAACTTTTAGATTTAAAAATTCAAAAAACATCTTTGCCTAATATCTCAGAAATGAAAGATTGGGTCAGAGTTAAATACTGCATTTATCAGAAGTCCTGAGAAATAAGGCTTTTGACTTTGCCCATTCATCTAGAATTTAGTTAGATAAGCCCTAACCTTTCCGAATGATAGCAAATGGAACTGTGACTACAAGCGGAGTATACAAACAGCTTACTGATAAAATCCTGAAAATGCACTTGTTTTTTTTTTAAATGTTTATGAGATCTGAATCATCTATTCAATTAAAAAAAATGCTTGCAGCCATACAGATGATCAGGCAATTCCTCGACATAAAATTTCTCTCTTGAAGTGGCCTGGATTTAGTCAACTTGACGGGCTTTTTCTGACAAAGGGATAATATTGGACATTTTAGCTGTATAATCAAATCTCAGAGCTTTGCCATTGTTTAAGAGTATGGCTTATTTGGAATTGTCCAAAAGGGCATATGCCAGCTTGTTAAAATGCTATTCTTCCAAAGACTTGAGAGGTTTTATGTTATGATGATGTTGCTTTTTCTGTATTTGGTTTTTCAGTGCAGTGGTGCAAAAGCCCCTCTTTCCACTATATTTTATTTGCCCTTCTGTTCAATCTTTATTCACTTTGTGACTAGCAGCACCACTGTCTTGCTGACATGATCATCTCGTATTTTATGCCTCTTTTACAGATTCTATTTTTTTTCTTCTTCCCATTGGCAACTCTTGAACATCAAACTAAATGCTCCATTAATGAAAATCAAATTACACTGTTCTTGGATGGGGTTCAGTCTGATTCAAGACTCTGGGTTTATTTGATTGAGTATAATTTTATTCAATGCCTGATGGAATTAATTTTCACCTGTCTATGAAAATGGTGTCTCTGAGATCTCCCCTTATTGATCTCCAGGGCCAAGGGAGCTTACTGGTGCTGTGGATCTTATAAATCATTACAAGTTGTTACCGCACCATGAATTCTTTTGCAAACGAGAACTTCCTGTGGCAATATCTGATACACACTATCTTCACAACGTGGTGGGAGAGACTCAAATTTATAAAGGTCCAGGGATGGAACTGGATCAGCTCTTTCAGAACAACTCACTCTTGAGAGAGACGAATGCGCATATACAGCCCTTTGAACTGGCCAGTTTAAATGAAGCTTTCCAGTTTAGGGATACAACCCGCATTGAGCTATCTGCTGTAAGTTGTCCACTGTTGCTGCAGCATTGCTTGTTTCTTTATGTGAGGAATGCTACCAGTCAGAGCTCTGCAGCCTTCAACATCTATATCCTCACATAAAATGTGCATGCCACATGCACACATGCAGACATTTCTTCATAGGGATCTCTAGCTCAGTTCAGGTTTTGTCCAGTGAATGGTCAATTTGCGTATCAGACAACATGCAGAAAGATGGCAAAAATATATGCTCCACCTTTGCATCTCACAAGTGGGATGGCCTGATTTTTGTGCTGAGCCATTTAGGGAGTAGGGCTTACAGATGAATGGTTTGCATTTCACACAACCCAAGTTGGTACATGAGGGGTCACTGTGATTGAGACCACAGGTGTAAGGTTGCAGGTAGCATCCCTTTTCCAATTACTTTTTTGTGATATGAGCTGATTTTTTTGCATATGACAGGCAGAAAAGGGGATTCCAACTGCCATTGGCATAGTGAAAAATGAGTCTAAAGATAAGGAAAGGAAGCATAAGAAGCACAAGGACAGAGATAAGGATAAGGACAAGGACAAGGAACACAAGAAGCATAAACATCGTCACAAGGATCGGAGTAAAGATAAAGATAAGGAGAAGAAGAAGGACAAGAGTGGGCACCATGATTCCGGTGCTGATCATTCAAAAAAGCATCACGACAAGGTCTACATATATATTATTTTGTGGATTTAATTGTTTAATTCTCATAAAGAAATCATCAGATAATATCTGCACAGAAATCATGTTAACTATCATGATGGATCTTATTATTTCCTGCTCCTTCAAACCAACCTTTCTTTCTTTCTTTCATCATGATCATCTTCTTCTTGGTAATCGTATTCTTTTTTTCTAGTATCAAGATTACCATACTTCAATAAAGAAGTCAAGTGAAGTCCTGCATGATATAGGAGAATGTCAGAATACAGTTCACTTAGCTGAACCCAATGAGTTAGATGATGCTTTGATGGTCGCAGAGAAGAATGGCTGAGCATGGTTCATTTAGCTGAACCCAATGAGGTGGGACGAGGTTTTGAGGGCCATGGAGGGGAATGGCAGAGCATGGTTCACTTAGTTGAACCTAATGGGTTGGATGAGTCTTTAATGGCCATGTAGAGGGAATGTTGGAGCATGGTTCACTTAGATGACAATGACGATGATGATTATTGAGGGCATAAAAAAAGGTCATTTGACCTGACGAGATATGTGGCTGTCTGGTTTTCACTGGGCATAAGTATTCTATCAGTTGTGTTGCATAGCCCATTATTCTTATAGTCTCGTATTCTGATCAACTCCAAGACGGAAAGATCCAGGTTTTATTGCTCATCATCTCCCAAATTGGAAGATCCAACCATTTCCCTTTCAGTTAACTGTGGCTCACCTGTATTCCTTGACTGAAGATTGCAGGGGTATTAATTGTAGCCTTAACCCTTTTGATCAAGGGATTTGGGACAATATTAATCCATTTTTTGCCCTTCCGGTCAATGATCTGGATTACCCAATATGGCAACGTCTGTGTATTGATCCTGAAGATTCCTGCTGCCTATTGTCAAGTCCATGCTAATACCAACTTTAATGGAGTCCTTACCCATAACCAACTTTATGGCGTCTGATTTGTGTTCTTTTCTTATTTTAGAAGAGGAAGCATGATGGGAATGAGGAGCTTTCTGATGTTCACAAGCACAAGAAAAGTAAGGTAACAGGACAGGAAATAATTCTTCTGCATCATTCCATTTGGGTTTCCTTTTCTGTTTGCTTTCTTGTTTTGCTTGAGCTGTGGTATATTCATCATTATTTACAGCATAAGAGCTCCAAGGTTGACGAAATGGGAGCAATCAAGGTTGCTGGCTGATAGTTTAATTCTAGTCTCTTCAATCTAGTATATCCACAATTTTCGTGCCTTGATGATTGCACTGGATTTGCTGTTCCAGGTCTCAGAATTCTCTAGGTATGATTTCATATGCCTTTCCTATCATCTTCATGTTGTTTTTGTGGCTGGCTGTTTTCTGTCTCATGAAAATTGTTGTTAATCATCATGTACTATCTGTATGTGTGCCCAAGCACACAGTGCCATATGGGAAATGATCTGCCGTGGCTCGTTTACATCAGTGTGCTCATTACATTTGCGTATAGTCACTTGGGTTTCTCCAAATTAAAGGTTTTATTTTTGGGACTTGCCTTGGAGATCATGAATATTTTTATTCAAATAAGGATGGCCGGTTATGCTTTGTGGTTTGGCTAAAAAGAAGTGAGGGAGGGAGGGAGAGAAAGTGGGGATGCCTAGCGTAACTTCTTTTTTAGGCTGGCCACCCCATTTACCTGAGATGCAGTCTTAGTTGAAGCAATCTGGGTTTGGCCACGAATCTAACTTGATGCATCAGTTGGTTTGCCAATAATTTATACATGCTGGTATGTCTAGCTACTTTGAAGGTGTGTGGGCCCAACAAGACAATGATATCATGAATAGAAAAGTTGCATTTCTTAGCTCTGCTCTGTATATTGTTTCTAATATGATCTTTTCCCACCTGTTATGACAAAGGTACTTCAGGGAGAGGCCAACAATTCAACAGGCACAAATCCCAAGAGGATGCAATTACAGCCTGGGGTGTATCATTACGCTAACAGTTTTACAGATGGGTGGAAGTGGTCTTCTTTTGTATTGCAATAAGGCAGTGATCTATATCTAACTTTCCATTTTTCTTAGGGTATTAGTGTCCAAGCTCTTGTAAATTGTTGTGACATTTTCCTTTTTTTCAGGTCCACAGCCCATCAACCAAAGTGATTTCCTTTCGTCTGAGTTTTAATCTCAGCTCTGAGATTATAGACTTTCGGGGTGGGGAAAAATTATGCATTAGATGTGTTGGTCATTAAGGGCATTAATGTAGATATTGTTAACCCGTAATTGAAGTTAGAGCAGTTTTGGATTTTGTACGCTTGGTGTTCATCGGGTGGGGGGGACGTTTTTTTATTTAGATACAGGTGTCAAAAGAACAGATAATTATCATGGCCGGCCACTTCCGGTCAGGAATTTGGATTGCAACATTTGATATATAACCATGGGGGGAATCAGTGTTTGACATGGTGTCATGAGCACCAAAATCATGTAAATATCGAAATCGCTTCATTGATGTGAAGTGCTAGCCTTTGAGTTGCAATAAATCAGTTTTGTTTGGATGAATTGTGTGTCAAAGCACTTTCAATTGCTAGTTGTGTCACTATGCCCCACAGCCCAGTCGGTGTTCGAAGTTCAGGTTGAGGAGAAAATGGTGCGTCAAATGACTTGGGTGTCTGTGCAGTTTGCTGTGTGACAGCTATGATTCTCAACCCCAAGAACAACCTGCCAGCATTTTATACAGAACTCAGCTGGTGTCCAAACGCAATATATATCTATCACCCAATTGAAAAATACAGTTAAATTGGTAGCATAGAGATACTTGCACATGTGCCAACCTGGAGGTTTTTGACGGTGTGCACGCTGTGCCAATATTTATTAGTGTGTGAGCTAGAAGGGGATGCTTTCATGCATGCCTAATCCGTAGTGCTCTAACCAACGGATGAATCGTCGGCTAATATCAAACCTGATCTTGTATGCTCGTAGAGGGTATTTCGAACACTCAATCAGATGGTTTATAACAATGTTACTTTCGGCGCATAAATCTACGTTATTAATAACATTCCAAAGACCCTGAAGTCACACACTTCACTTCTCATATTCCCTAGCGGAGAGGCAGACAAAGGTCCTTCTATAGCTAAACGGCATGGACGTAAATCCACTTGCTTGCTTGTCGAGCACCTCTAAATACGACACATGCTCTAGATTAATCTATAACCTATGAAGTCATGTCTTCATTTGCAAATGGGTCTGTACTTTTTCTGCTGTTTCCAAAATCCAAACGACGGTATTCCCATAGAAGTTGCAGAGATTTTCATTTCCCTTATCAGTAGTCATCTTTTGAATCCACAACATCTATAGCTATAATTGCCCAGAGCAACAAAAAGGCATACCCACGTGCCGCAGCACATGCTTCCATCTCGTAGTCGCCTGTTTAGGTAGAA
>JAYJMB010085616.1:0-21050 GCA_036873735.1 Pouteria campechiana | reverse complement strand
ACTCATTCATTAAATGTGTAGACATTTAAATATTATGATAGATAGATATTCAAACATTCGAGATTATGTATGATAAACGGATGTAAATCGTATGGATTACTCATACCATTAAGAAAAAAATATGATGCATGTATGGATTATAACACAAGTATAGATCAAAATATTTATCTATTTTAAACATTTCATGTTCATGAAAGAGCTATGAAATTACCATGTAATCATACAATGTGAGCATTGCCAACTGTGGAATTTAGATTATCATCATCTCATACAAAAAATTTCCAATATATTTTTCATTTTTTATTTCTATTTTCCATTTCGGGTTGTATAGTAGTTTCAACATTGTTAATTAGTGTTCTTGAATTATTTCAAATATTATTGCATTGCTAATTATGTTTACTAGGAGCTTGATTTGTTGGGAAATGAATTTCATCATATTGTTTTGCATACACATTCATTTCCTGAAACTTCATATTTCTATCATTACGAATTCTCATATACATCCAAAACAACTTTCATTGATAGTTTGTTTTCCATTTTCAGGTTCTACAATAAGCAATATCTAATAGTCTCTATTTTTCATGCTTATTCATGTTTCTTACAAAAAAGAGTTAACTGTTGTTCATCAAAATATGGATAATATTGTATAATTAAACAGTTATGTCATGAAACTTAAAGTTATAAATGAACAAACATTCGTACGACAGACTGAGGTCATTTGATCTATGATTGTTCATTTCATAGAGAAAGAAATATATAAAGTTCACAAAATATTTGAAACAACTGAGTTAAGTTTTTCTCAAAAATATATGACAAAACAAAAATAAGATCTCTAAGATGTATGAGGATCTATAGGTGGTCTAGAAGAGGTGGGCTCCCCCTGAGTTGTGTCTTTGATGGAAGTCAACTCTTATATGTTGAAAGTTGGTTCAGTATCCTCAATAGTGAAGTGGGATCAGCTCTATGTGTGGGATAGGAAGTCTCAAATTGAGAGAAGAATATCTATCTTCTTCTCTATTCCTTCTTTTACTTTTCTTAACTCTCTCATTCCTTCATTTACTTCTCTTTTTATTTCCCCTACTTCCTTCCTTAATTCTTTTACTTCTAGAGACAATAAGGCATATGCAGATGACCTTGGATAACTGACTTTAGGTGAAGTTCTGGTAGGTAAAAACTATCTATCTGCAATGGGACTGCTCATGTTAGTTGTTTGTTCTTTCTTACATATTTCTTCTTCTTCCTCCTCATTTTCATCTTTATTACTCTCCTCACTGTCTTCCTCATCATCTTCCTCCATTTCTCTTTCATTCTTTTCCCTCATTTTTCTACATATTCTAATAAGCTTAATCCCATTCTTTTTAGAATTGTAGCTCTGGCATTGTCTTTGTTTAATGTAGACATATATATATATGCATGATTCCCCATTAACTAGAACATGAAAATACTCAAAGACTTTTGTCAACCATACACCATATGAAGCTATGTGGTTTATTCTTTGTGGTAGGTTTATTCTTTGTGGTAAGTGCCCAAATGCAATGAATGTGATATTTGGCAAACTTACTTTCTGATAGGTATACAACTTTCACAAAACTCTGGCTTTACTTGCTGTCATTTGCTCTGTTCCTCCAAGCTTAGGCATGAACATATTTTCTAGGACTTTTCAAAGCATTTTAGCTCAATGGATTAGTCTTTTGTTCTCATGTAAGTATGGGCAGATGTATAAGTTGTACTTGAGAATAGTTTGTCGAAAATTTTTTCCTTTTTTAGGTCATCCTCATCTTCTGTAGCTAGTACATCTAGTATTTTCCTAAGGTGTTCTTCTGGTGACAGCAGGTTTGTTCCAAGTATCATTCTCACACCTTTTACCATAGACTCACAAGAGCTATCCCTCCAATTGAAGTAAAGGACTAGCCCTCTGAAGATGGGTGCTTCATACTTTATCAAATCAGTCCACCCTTGATAATTTATCATTGATCGAATATAGGATTTGCATTTATCAAAGAAGTCTAGAACAATTTTCTTTTGAACATGAATAGGTCTTCTAAGCATTGAAGTATAAAACCTGAATTTCTTGTCCTCACTACCAAAGTAATATGTGGTAAATCATTTGGTTAGAATTTGGTAGTTGGAACCTTTCTTCCATCAACTTCTTTTGGCAACTTGCTCAAGTCAAATTTCTTTGTCCTTCCTTCTCCTCTTTCTATGTTTTCTTCTTCAACATTCACATTAGGTTGGGAGGGGAGATTACCTATGTTATCAGTGGCTTGAGATCTCCTTGAGCATTTAGAAGTTGAAGGCTAGGAAGAAGATGCTCCTCCTCGAGTTCTAGGGCATTTCATTCCTCTTTGGGTCTGGAGACGGTGACTTTAGGTGCCATTGAGATGTGGGAAAATGTTGAAAAGGATAGAAGCTTACTAGAAATGGCTCTAATGGAAGTTTGGAAATGACAACTGTTTCCTCTTTTTTATCGCAGGAGGCTAGCAACGAAGATTAGGATGGAAATGAGAATTATTCGTCGAGCTGGGTTTTAAAAGTGGTTTCAAGTTGGCAGGTTGCTGTGAGCGTAGGTGCCTGGCTCCACGGGCAGCTGGTGTCGCAGGTGGTATGGCTCCGAGAAATATTTAAATAAATCTAAGTTTAAAAGATTTTAATTTCATTTTATCCCAATCTCATTTGTTATTTAAATATTATAAATATTAAGCATTATATAAACATGTAATACATAAATAAATTTGCATAGTTTCAGTTTAAGCATGTTCAATCAATACAATCATGAATAACATCAATAGTGTATTTAAGTAAAATATTGTAAAAACATTTTTGAGGATTCATCAATATTTATGAGTTTGATAAACTCATAGTGATTTAAACTTCATGATTTTAGAAAGAAATGACTAAGAGTGAAGCTTTTTTATCTGAGATTTTTCAATTGTGTTGATTAATTAATTTCATATATTGATTTAGATTTTTAGAATTGTTTATCTCAAATTATTTTGCTCAATCAATGAATTTGTGTATATGTGCAATCAAGGCAATTTTTTTAGAGACATTTAGAGTTTATATATATATATATAAAGCATGATTTTTTAATAAAGTTATCAAGTTGAGCAACTTATCTTTCTTCATTGCTTCTCTTATAGATGTTTTTAGTTGAGCTCATAAGTGATAATGCTAAACTTGATTCTTTGATTCAACATTCGAATCATTATTGCTTTAATCATCTTCTTTGGCAGTTGCAGCTTTGATTATCTTCTAAAACCTTTTTGATAATCTTCTGAAAAAAGAAACTTGTTCTGCATTGTTTCTAAGAACTTTTAAGATGTTTCTAATAATTTCAGTGGTGCTCAGATTTGAAGATAAGAAGTTCTGTGGAACTTCTATGTAAGTGAGAACTTCTGAACTTCTCCTTATTATAGAAACTTTATTTGCTTCTATTAACTTCTAAGAAGCTTCTATCAATCTTTTTGTGAGTTGTGAAAAGTATACTTTTTGCAGCTTTCTTCCATTTTTCTAGCTACTTCAAAATGCTTCATTATGAGATATTTAATCCTGCATTATTGCATCATTTTGAAGCATTTGAAGTTATATTTTCATTGCCTCCAAAGACATTCTTTGAAGACACTTTTTAGAGCCTTCGAAAACATTTTTTGAAGACATTTTTCATATCCTTCAAAGTGACCTTTTAGAATCTCTAAAGTTTCATTCCAGAATCTCCAAAGTGACCTTTCAGAATCTCTGAAGAGACCTTTCAGAATCTCCAAAGCTTTACTTCATAATCTCTAAAGTGACCTTTTGAAGTCTCTAAAGCTTTACTTCAGAGTCTTCGAAGCCATGTTTTAAACCCTCCGAAGTTCCTTTCTTTTGCTATCAAAGTCAAACTCTGAATTTTCTATATATTTGCAAGTAGCTGAGTTGATTCTGCTTCTTGAAGAATTTCATCATTTCATCTAGATTGCATACATTTAAAATATTCTTGCACTTTTTAATCAATAAAGAACTCAAATATATATATATATATATATGTTCCATACAGATTATTTAATTAGTGCAACATTCTGTTTAGCACCACGGTATGCAAAAAGAAATTGGTAAAAATATGAGCTACATTTTTTTAGATAGATTACTTGGTAAGATATGAATCATTCATTTCTTAGATTATGAAGGTTTTTCTTTTAATTGTAACATTTGGATTTTCAATATCTTCAAGTTATATTTAGTTAAGATTATTAAGAATTAAAAAGAAATCGATTCTTATAATAACTTTTAAGTAATATATATATATATATATGATCACTTAATGTATTTATAGATGTAGTTTTTTTAGAACAAAGTTTTTCTTTTTAAGCTTATTAAGGCAAATACTTTTTAAAGTATACAAACATTATGTTCCTAATTTGCCACCATTGAATATCATGAATATTGATTTTCAAACTTGATTTAAATAAGAAATTTTTAAATTACAGTTTATATTTGCATAATGTTTTAATTTTTAGATTAAACATATATTTCTTCTGTATCCTTTTCCTTAAAATTAAGTTGATCTTTTATGCATAGCTTCTTTAATTTAAATAGTTTTTAGAATTCATACTTTTGTTATAGTCTTATAATTTGATGTGTGTGTGTATATATATATATATATATATATTTCTAAGCTGAAATCTAAAGTCAAACAATATTCAAGACAAAAGAATAAGTGCATAAAACATAGATATCAATTAAAGAGGTTTAGTTTAAGTTGTCATACCTGCACTTTCCTTGTCTTTGTTGACTTCATGGAATGCATTTTTATTTAACCAGTGTCAAGAAACCTTTTGCCTTTTGAAGGAACTTGATATTTTATGTTTTCTTCATTTTCCTTCCTATTTCACAATCCTTTGGTGATAAGAAATCATTTGAGTTTTCAAGTGTTAAATACTTTTCTCTTTCTTTCATCTTTTTACGATTGTCTTTCTTTTCCTTTTTATCACTTCTTTTTCTTCTTTGACTTGCTTCAGATGTTTGTTTTAAACTGCAAGTCTTTCTCTATCATCTTTTTCTTTTTCAAATAGATTCTTCTCAACTTAAGAGGATTTCTTAGCTGCTTCAGCCTTTTAATCTTCAATTTGAATTTGGGATTCAATAATTTCTTCTTGAATTTCAATCTCTTCTTGAGATTGCTCCTCTTTAGTCTATGGTGGTTCTTTTATTGATAGTTCTTCTCCTTTCATAGATTGATCATTTTTCTTTTCTCCTTTTTCTTGAGGAGATTGTTCTATTGTTTCATGTTTTCCTACACTCAAATTGTTCTTAGTGGAGACGTTAGTTTCATTTGGTAGTAAATCAATTTCCCCTTTAGAAATAGCCTTTAACCTGTCAATTATGTCTTTTGCATTTTTATAGGTTATAACCTGACTATATATGGTGGGGCATAGAGCATTTAGCAAAGTATTTTTAGCTTTGATGTTTACTTGCCTATCTATTTCATCATCTTATTTTAAGCCAATAAAAATAGCTTTCCACATCTCAGAATCATTGGCCATAAGACTTTCCTTTGTCTTCTTTTTCCATTGATCAAAACTCATTCCCTTAAAGTATGAAATTTCTATGATAGAATATCCTTCAGGAAATATGATAGTAGACATTATTAGGTTAGCTAGATAGAACACTAGAAATGTTTATGTAGCCTACTCTAATACCACTTGTTGGTCTTGGTAGAATCGACTAGAACCCAAGAGGGAAGGTAAATTGGGTTTTATAAAATTTGCTTCTTTTGACCCTTGTTTGATCAAATCCCTTTCTTTCTTTTATGTTGGCATGCTAATCAAAGCGAAGCAATGGATAGAGCAAGTAAGAGTATAATGGAAAGATCAAGCACAGATAGCACACATAACTTATAGTGGCTCGGGCCCTCTCTTGGCACTTACTCCACTCTATAAGTCAGCCTTACTACACTCAGGTTCCACTAATACTCTGTGGAATCAAACTTTGTTTTCTTGAGCTAACTGAGAACTCATACATTGGTTTTATAGAGCTCACTAGAAAATCACTATCTTGGTTTTAACAGGCATACCAACCACTCTAACAATGTTGGTTTTTACAAGCTAACGAATAACTTGAACAACGTTGATTTTTACAAGCTCACCAACAACTTTAACCCTAGTTTTTAAGCTAACCAGTAACTTCTATAAATGAAATAACTGATATAAGAAATTACACTTTTTGACATGTTTATTGTTGAGTGATGAGGAAGATCTTAGATGTAGTTCTTCTTGCCATAGATGCTCTTCCTTTATGTTGTGGAGAGATTGGCCTTGAAGGAGATGGAGAATGAAAGCTCTTTTGGAATATGAAAGTGGTAGATCTTGGCCTTTAGGATTTGCAAGATGATTTCTCTCTTTTTCTTTTTTGTATATTCCATTTTCTACTCTCTATCTTCTTCTTCAAACATCCCTTTAGTGCTCATTAAATAGATCTTGAAAGCTTGACTGTTGGATGAGAAGCTTGAATTTTCTGTTACTTGCAATGTTCAAATTTCTGACCATTGGGCATCGTCAGGCGGTTTGACAAGTGTTTAGGACAAGCAGCTGTGAGCCAAGCAATATGCCAAGTGGTTGGCAATGCAACTATGGCCAGTTTTTGGATTTTCTTCTAAGCAATTCTTGTTGCCTCTTGGCAGGCAGTATGGCAGGCAGCTGCCATACTAGCTATGCTCCTAGGCAGTATGCACAGGTGGTTGGAAACTTTGCCAGGCGGTTCATCTTCTGGTGCTTCATTTCTTGATTTTTCTGACAGTCTACTACCAAGAGGTTGCTCTAAGTGGCCAGCATCCTTCAATTTGTGTTTTTGCATTTTGATTCTTTTTGAAACTTTGACATCTCTTATTTTAAACAAAAATGCATTTGTCACATATAGTATATATGAAGTATATTTATGATTCATACTTTGTAATGGATATGTGTATAAAGTATATTTTTATTTACTTGTTTATATACACATGGTATTATTAAATCTCATGTATTTACTATTCAGTGTCAAAGTATATTGTTCAATTATGAATATTAACAAATGAGTTTACATAATTTGTGCTTTGATAAAGAAAGGCACATTTAGGCATGTTTGTTACTCTTACATTTGTTAAAGATGTTTTTGTATTTTTCTATTTATGAAAACATACCTAGCTGATTAAACACATGTTTCTTTGAAGTTTATCAAATATTCTGTAATTATCCATTTATGATGTGCATACATTGCAAAGCATGGATATTTACTTTAACCTAAATGTTTTATATAAACTTCATCTAATTATGCTTTCTTTCTTTCATCAGTTATTTACTTCCATGTATAAAATGTATACATATATATAAAAGATCCATCATATGATAATGAGATGATTACATAATGGATCATATAATTGTTTATCAGGTAATCATTGATATGCAAGGGGTTTTTGGAAGATAAAAAAATATGAATATATTTTGAAGTTGTTCTTGCAAAGTATTTATCTATTTTGACAATATGTTCTTTACAACAGATCATTTGAAGTCACATCACATTATATATGAATGCTTGCTATTAGAAGTTGGAATATGCATTAGAATACATATATTTTCTTCTAAAGTAATTTATAGTTGGATAAAAGGATTGGAAGATTAGATTCAAAGTTTCTGAATTATGTCAAGTATATAAACTTTAGAATTTCTGACGCAACTCTTCAGAGTTTCTGAAATGACTTCAGAGCTTATTACTTTACTTTAGATTTTTTGATATGACTTTAGGGTTTTTGATTTGTCTTTAGAGGAGTTGATTGTATGTTATAATTTTAAAGATTTAAAAGTTGTATTGGATGCTAGCTTTAGAGTTTTCTGATCCTGAACTGAATTAAAGAATTGTTTCAGAGTTTCTAAAACTACTTTTAGTGCAAGCCTTATGATTTATGAAAAAATTATATTAGGACTTCTGAGGGTTTAGAAATAGTTTCTGAAACACTATTAACGTTTCTAAAATACTTTAAAAATATTCTGATGGTATACATGAGTAATTCAGATACAACTTTTAGGTAATGTTCTTTTTTTTTTATAATCAAATGATCATTATTATTTTGAGGTAATTAACTTATGCACATGGATCAACATGAATTGTATATGTTAGACACATGTATAGTTCTACCTCTTGTTTTCCAATATTATTAATATCATTAGCATAGTATAAATCTAGTATAAGTTTTGTTGTCATCAAAATCACTAGTAATACATGTGTGGATCATCATCACAATACATGTATGGCTCAATAATGAAGAACAAGGTGAAGCCATTGGAAGAAGAGTCATCAGTAGAAGAAGTTAGAGCAAATTTAGAATTAAAGCAAATGCCCAAATCTCTAAGGTATGCAATTTTTGGCACTGATTCATTCTTTCCAATGATTAGTTCTTCTTATTTGATACCTATGGAGGAAGAAAAGCAACTATAAGTTCAAGACCATGAAGGGAAGGAGATAAACTGCACAATGAAGTTACTAATTGCTTCAAAATTGATAGGGTGGAGGAAATCATTGAAGAATTTTTAGGAAAGCCCATATGCAACACTAAAGTAATTGAATATGAGAATCAATTAGGCACCTGTAAAAGTACCCAAGCCAATCCAAAGATTCAAAGAATCGGTACACTGCAAAGCCAAATTTCCTTTCAAGGAATGAGGAAACCATAGTTAGGTTGAGACTATCAAAAAAGCGCTTCTTGGGAGGCAACCCATGCTTTCAACTTTTTACTTTCTTTTGTCTATTTCCATTAGCTTAGTTTAGTTTTGCAATTTATTTTTAGTTGGTTTTTCTTGATGTAGATGATCCTTTGAGAAGCAATGCACACCATGAAAGCAACCTACCTACACCATTAAAGGAGAAAATGTCCCCACAAGGAAGTTTCTTTCCACCCCTTATGCATTAATTATTACATTGAAGACAATGTGTTGTTTAAGTTTGGGGGAGGTTTAGTTGTGTGTTGTTGGTTTAATATATGTGGTTGTTGATTTTGTTTATGTCTTTGGTTTATTGAGTTATGTGTGTTATTTTTCAACATCTCTATTTAATGCTTTGTTTGGTTGTGATTATGTGTGGTTAAAAATTGTTTTTAGCATTGATCAATACATGAGACCAATGATATGAAAAACATGTCATAACAATGGCTAAGATGAGAATGATGAATGTTAATGTTATTTGTGTTTTTGACTTGAATATATGTCTAATCTGCTTTAGATTTCTCATATACTTTCAATCACATGGTCATTTTCTTTTGAATTTACTGAGTACTTAGAAATAATTTTGGTAACCAAGTATGCATAGCTCAGTTTGAACTCTATAATTCATTATAATTAGTCTTTGAGACAAACAATAGATTTATTTGGGGGTATCACATCTCTTGAACCGAAAAGAAAATAAGTTTGGGGGTGTGGTAGTAATACAACCCAAGAATTGGGGGGGATCACATTCCAAAGACTTCAAAAGAAGATAATTATGAAGAGTGTGAAAGTAATACAGCCCACAAAAAAGGAAAACAAGCAAAGTAAAGAAGCAAATAAAGCAAGTAAAACATCATATGCTAATCTATTGCAATCTCTCTCTCAAGTTATGTATTCATAAGGTTTGCACAAAATATGTATTACTTTGTTGTTTGAATGAAACTAAGTATGAAGTGATTTAAATTGAAATGGCTATAATGTTTTGCATGTGCATCAGGAATCGAAGGTAGACAAGATAATATTTAGGTTGAAATTTTTGATATACATGATATTTTGACATTTTGTTCCAAGCTATGTTAACTCACTTGAGGTTTTTGGTGAACTTGATCAACATTGTTTCTATGTTCTTCTTTAGTTTTGCTGGAGGACGAGTAAAGTTATAAGTTTGGGGGTATTTGATAAGTGAATATTATTCACTTATGTCATGCATTTTCAAGATAGCTTTTGGTTTGTTTTTGAGTTATGTTTAGTTGATTTAATGTGTTATGTTTATGTTTGTGTGTAGGTGCACAACTTCAAGAAGAATGGAGAAAACATAAAGAAATTCAATGAAGTGAAGAAAATGCAAATGGTGGATAGGACTTCAATGCCACAACACTAAAAGTCTATGCCACAGCACTAAAATCAGTAGCACATATGTATACTTGATAAGCATTTTTGGCACATTTAGAGGTCGAATTAGCAAAAGTGATCAACATATGAGTTTTATCCCTTCAAGTTAGTTATCCAAAAATTCAAGAATGATTATATTTGGAGTTTATATATAGAAGTTACATCTAAAATACTATAGCTATCTCAGACTTCATTCTAGTCGCAGATGTGCAAAACATGGTATCAATTGTAATCCAATTTTGGCATATTTATAGGATTATTTAGAAAACATGTTCAACATTAAAAATGTAGATCAAGAATCAAGAATCATTCAATTTTGAGTTGAAATGAAGAAGTTATAGTCAAAATAGTGGATACCTATCTAGTGGAATAAATAGTGCTGCAACACCATGTCATGGCACAGGAAATGCCACATAGAGACTGGTAGCTCTATGCTAAGACATTGTGCCACGACATAGTAAAATAATGTCATGGAATTGATGAATTTTGGGGAAATAGATAGTTTTGTGCCATAGCATTAGAACTTGGGACAAGATTCAGATTTTATGCAAGTGCTTGAAAAAGGTGCAAAATGACAAAATGTGAAAGGGGAAAGTATAAAAAGAAAGAAAGGTCACCCTAGAGAGTGATCTTGGACATCTTGGGGCAGCTTGTAGGTTGGATTGGAGCTAGAGAAGAGGAAAGAAAAAGGATTTGCCAAATATTTGCTTCAAGCCTATTTTCAAGAGTTTGCTTTCATTTTCATTCTTCAATCTTTCAGTGTTTGCTTCTTATTCTTCAATTGTACTTGGATTAAACTTTGTATTCAAATTTTAAACAATGTTGAATGGTAATGCTATGTCTTTTGATTTGAATATGAGTAGTTAAACCTATCCTTCTAGAGGGCAAATGGATCTTGTATTGAAGTCATGGTTTAATCAATGAATTATGTTATTGAGTATGTCTCAGAGATTTATTTGTGAGGTTGTGTGATTAAAGCTTTAAATCTACTAGCCATTTATTGAATGATCATATATTTGGGATTTGACACTAGGGAGAGGTAATGCCGAATGGGATCTAAACATCATGACATGGAATGCTAGATGACTTGGGAAAGCTTCTAGGTTTTGTGAGATCATTTAGAAGAACCATAAGTTTTAATGCATTCTTAATATTCCAATTTTTATAGGGATATCGAAATTGGGATATTAAGGATAGATACTTGCCTTGCACTTAGGAGAGGAGGTTAAGTGCATTGGGATTCTTAATCTATAAATTAATAAAATTAATTAATACATAATAAGTTGAAGACACGATGATTGAAGCACAAGTGAAGTCAATCCTCTAGAGCTTTTTTTGCCTTAATTTCTTCCCACCAAAAACCTTCCTATTTCTATTACTTACTTAAATTTGTATTACTTCTAGATAAAATTAAAATTATTCATAGTGATAGCTAGTGAGTAATTAGAATACTCAATCCCTATGAATACGACAACCTTCTCACCACTACACTACAAACTTGATGTTGTGCACTTGCAGTATAGTTTACAGTGAACAAAACAACATGGGAGGAAGAAAATGGGGCTGCTCTTCTCTTCTCCATGTCCAAAGGGATGTTTTTTTCTCTCTTCTTGATGAATAATCAATTACACATCCTAATCATGAATTTTTCTAGCTAAAATTGCCTAAAAATGGGATGTGGAATGGTGTGGAATGAGATAGAAGCAAGGGAGCATGGGTGGGGATGGGTTTGGTTAAATTGAAGATGGTGGAGCACCTTAAATGGCTTATGCTTTTGATGTTCCACCGGTGTATGTGCGTCACGTGTACATTCAACTACATTTCACCATTAATCTCCTCAATTAAACATAGTTAATGTATCCTCTAATTTTTTTCTTTCATCAATACATTAAAATGCATAATTAATCTTCTCAATTAATTATGCATAAATCCATTTAATCATAATTACAAATTATGGCCCAATACTCACCCACTTAATAATTAAACCTCAAATATCACATAAGAATTAATAAATCATTTGGAAATTCCACATTATACATATATTTGTCTCAATGGGTCTTCCATACAAATTTTCAATATTATTTTGCATAAATAATACACAAATTTTCAAATTTATGAAGTTAATCTGGTTATTTTCGTTCTTAATTATTCACTAAGAGCAGTTTCGATGCATTGGGCATGACTTCCTCATACAATAGCCAAATCACGTAATTTTAGATGCTTTGGAAATATAATTTCAAGTGATACAACTTTTATATTGAATACTTTTTCTAAATCATCCAACTTCTATGCCAAAATAAGTATTAAAGAATAAAATAAATAAACACATACACACACACACACACAAATAACACAGTTTTTATAGTGGTTTGGGAACCCCGTACCTATATCTACTCTTCCAAGGGCACACACTCATTGTGCCTTTGGTTCTACTTTATCCCATATAATAAAAATACACTAGTGCTCCTAATACTCTTCTGGATTTTAGCTCTAGGGGGCATGAATAGTATTCCCAACACTCTTCTAGATTCTAGCTCTAGGGGGCATAAACATAGTATTCTCAGCATTCTTCTAGTTTCATGAGCTCACTAGGAAACTAAATGGTTTCTAAGATCACCAACAAAACTTGTTGGCTTTCCAGAGCTCACCAACAACTCATACAATGTGGTTTTCTTAAGCTCACCACCAGCTCATATAGCTGATTTATAGCAATCATTTTGCATATTACATTGCTTCTTTTGCTAGGCTAATTTGTACATATTTTGAGCACATATAAAATGATATCTCATTGAAGCTCATTAGATATTAATACTCCAAAAGTATGATGAAGGAACTTTTAGGCTCATTATCTATCAGTGCAATGAAAATTGATTGTCTAGGAGGAAGCACAGTCTGATTGAGAGATGTTGCTTGTTTAAGTTTTGTTCTAAGTTTTCTCTCAACTTCCTCAACCTTCTTCGTAGACACTACACTACATTTATATTGCTTCAAAAATTTTTGCCCATTGGAGGTAGTTAGCTTTCTTTTAAATATTGAAAACCATTCTGATTTCTCCCATTGAAAAGATATCTTCTTGAGAAACTCAATTGTAGCTAAAAAGCTTGCAGCACCATTCTTGAAGAAGATGCCTTTCTACTTGACTGACTCTTTCATTATTTTGGAAAGACATCCAGTAAACCTGAAGGGACACATCCTTTGAAAGTTGTAGCCTTTATTAGAGTGTAGACTGCTTTCCTTTGAATTTCTTTCCATCTTTAGCTAAGTTTGATTTGTCTGGTATACTTAATAAAATCTACTTTGAATAAAATATTGACCAAAGAGTGTAGTCAGTGACATCTAGTACAGGTAGCTTCTACTCCTCCCGATATGCCATATTTTATCTGAGAACTTTGTCTGTTAATGTCTTGGATTTGTCTCTTGTAAGTAACAGGAAAGTAACTCTAAGTAGATCTACATAATAGACAACTTCATCTATGTAATTTTTTCAGAGACCATTGCAATATTTTACTTCATCTTCTAGTTTGTCTATTATAAGTAATAGATAAATTGCAGAAGTGCAGACAAAGTTCTTCTTCTTTACTGCTCATTAGATGACGTTCTCTTAATAGACAAAGTTTCTTTCATCAGGGGAAGTAGCTTTGTCTGTTGCTTTGTCTATTATAAGTAATAGACGATCTTTGTGGCACGGATGATGAGTGAATTTCATTCACTTATATTACACATGTTAAGCTTAGTTATTTGCAAATCCTTGTCTATTTTAGATGAATTTCATGCTTATTTGTTGGATTTATAGGTGCCTTGAAGACAGAAAAGAAGAGGAAAAGGAAGAAAAAGAAGAAGCTCAAAGGATGGAGAAGAAATCAGTTACAAAGGAGCAAAAGAATCAATATAGGATCAAGACAGCCAGTTGATGCTAGCAACCATGACCACCATCGACCAGGCAGCAAGCGGTGCTAGCGTTGCCAACAGTGGGCCAGTAAAATTATAGATTTTTCGTAGTGCTTATCTTATGCCTTTTTAAGGAAAAAGTTAGGGTTTTTTAGGGATTTTTCTCACTTTCATTTTGGGAGTTTTCTTGTGGAAAAGAAGAAGAGATTGCAAGTAAGAAGAAGGAGAGAAGATGTTCTTCATTGTGATCATTCTTTTGAAGAGAGTTATTTTATTTTCTCTTATGAACCAAATCTCTTTTTCTAGGGTGAAGATGTAATCCTTTTTGATACTCTTTATTATGGATTATTGGATATTATTAATGCTATTTGATCATTTTCATTCATAAAGTTGTTTGCAATGATTTAACTTATTTTATTGCTTGATCACCAATATTATAAGTTAGATTAATTATTAAAGCATGGTTAAAGTAGACACCATATGCTAAATCATGAGCTCCCTTGAATGAGAAGGATAGATAGTTAAGGTAGACGCCATATACTAAACCATACTATTTTGGTTCTTATATTCTTGAGCTTAATAGGTTTTCACCTCAATTATGCTATACATCATAGGTAATTAGAACAAGTGAAAATACTTGATTTAAACCCGCACACCTAATAATAATAATCTTACTTTTGAAAGAATAAACTCAAGTGAGGCATTGAATCTAACATTCCATTAGCAAAGAGGCATCATCTAGCAGTGAAATCGGATCCCTAGACTTTTGCATCTTATTAATCTCTCTATATTAATTTATTTATTGATTTACTTCCATTCCATTAAGTTTTTGAAATTCTAAAATTATACCAAACATTATTTCAAGTTTGTTTAGTTATAAATACATTCTTTTAAAGTTAGGATAGTTTAGTAATTAAAATTCAATAAGTTATTTTAACATGCTCTGTGGGATCGACTCTTGCATTGCTTACTATATTGCTATACATCTGTACACTTATGAGGAATTATAACTTGAACCACCAAGTTTTTGGCACCATTGCTGGGGAATGGTTCCAAACTAATTTGATTAAGATTAGTTACATTCTTTCTTTTTATTTTTGTGTATAATTGTATATAAGATTATTTTTAATTATTTCCTTCTTTCTGTTGTAGTATTGTGAATGCATTGAAGGAGATCTCTGAACCCTACTCTGTTTCCATTAAACAATCGTGCTGACATAGTGGAAATTGAAATAGAGATTTTAAGTGAAGGAGAAGAAGTAAACACGACTGACAATGAGGAGATTTGAGTGGCTCAACTAGTGCAACAAGCTCAATAGGCGCAATAGGCTCAACATGCTCAATAATTAATGAAAGAGCTTGCACACTCTACTATAGATATTTCACCTTCATGCATTATGTTAGATGAGGATGCTAAAAATTATGACTTGAAACATATTCACTTTAACATGCTTCCATCTTTTCATGGGTTAGCTTTAGAGGATTCATTAACTTTCATGAGTTATTTCTATACCACAATCCAAACATTTCCATTACAGGGGCTAACAAAAGAGCAGTTATGTATGAGATGTTTTCCATACACTCTAAATGATGCAGCAAAGACATAGTTTATGATACTAGCTCCTAGCTCATTGACAACATGGGGAGCAGTTTATAATAAGTTCATTGGAAAATTTGACTCTCATACTAGAACTATTGAATTGAGAAGCAAAATAGCTGCCTTCTCTCAATTGGATGGTGAAGCTTTCCATGAGGCATGGGAAAGGTTTAAAGCAATTTTGGTTTAATGCTCTCATTATAGATGTCCACTTGAGTTGCTTAACCAATTTTTCTATGATGGATTGACACAACCATGCCAAGCTATGGTTGATAATGCTGCAGGTGTAGCCATGGGAGAGAAGACTTTGAAAGAAACATATGAGCTTTATGAGATGTTGGGAGGAAATTCTCAATAGAAAAGTCTAAGAGGTAGATCTAGGAGACTTTATGAAGTAAATACTAATTCTGATCTATCAATGTGATGGCTAAGTAGATGAAGGCAATGTGCTCTATGATGGTGCAATTGAAGCGACCACAACCTGCTCGAGCAGAGGTTTGTTCTCTTTGTGGTAATTCAGGACATTCACCTAATATTTGCACTTCAAATAAATATTTTATAGGTGATGCTGAACAAGCTAATGCAATGAACTTTTACAACCAGAGGCCACAAAATGGCCCATACTCAAACACTTATAATCTTGGTTGGAGGAATCATCCTAACTTCTCTTGGAACAATGAAAGAAATCATAATCAAACTGGAATCTCATTTCAACCTCAACTGAAAAAACCTATGCTTGAAGAAACACTATAGAGTTTCATGTAAGCAACATAAACTAAGTTCCAAAATCGTGTAACCAGATTCCAAAACATTGATTCTAGGTTTCATAACATGTAGGCATCCATGAAAAAGATGAAAATTCAGTTAGGAAAAATTGCAGAAGCAGTATAAAGTCACAGATCTGGAAAGTTACCTAGCAAACCTGAGCAAGAAAATGCAATAACAACACTGAGGAGTGGAATAATAATTGATAATAAGGTTGGAGAATAAATTGATAATTCAATTATTTCTAAAGGAATGGAGAAAGTCAAGAAAAATACTAAGGAGGAAGGGCATCTAAAGAAGGCAATGTTTCCAGTAGTTGACCCTTTGGTCAACTACAAAGCACCCCCACCATAAGATCCTCCTGTCCCATTTCCAAGAAGGCTGAAGCAGAGTAAATTTGATAAATCATTTTTTAACATTTATGATATACTTTCCAAAGTTAATATAAATTTGCCTTTGCTTGATATGATAAAGAATATGCCTGCTTATGCTAAATTTCTAAAAGAAATAAACACAAGGAAGCATAAATATGAGCCACATGAGAAAGTTCTAGTTTCAAAGGTAGCCAGTGCAGTTTTACAGATAAACCTTCCCCCAAAAGTCAAGGATTCAAGTACTTTCAATATCTCAACCATATTAGGGAAACAAACAACATAAGGACAATGCTAGACTTAGGTGCAAGCATTAATTTGATGCCTTATTCTATTTATATGCAACTTGGATTAGGAGAATTAAAACCCACTATAATATCTCTGCAGCTTGCAGATAAATTGGTTAAATATCCTTGGGGCATTGTAGAGAACATTCTTGTGCAGACTAATAAACTGATTATTCCTATAGATTTTATTGTGCTTGACATGGAAAGACAAATGATACCAGAAAGAGAAATGCCTATTCTTCTAGGATGCCCTTTCATGGCAACCACCAAGACAGTCATAGATGTGCCAAATGGGAAGTTAACGATGATTATCTTAGATAAAATTGTAGAAATTTCTATTTATAATTCTTCATCACTACCTTCACACCCAGTGGATGTTTTCAAGTTGATGAATTTGACTCACTTATTTTATCAACTTTTATGCACAAGGAAACAACTCAAAAGCTAAAATTGGTGCTTACTACAGAGGGACTGGAGGAGGATGAAGAGATGATGAATTTGAAAGCCGAACTTGATAGGGCAGAGTAAGTCAAAGAAGGACAAGGTGCCAATGAAGGGTTGTCACATGTGAACCTAAAAGTGGAACAACCATCTTTTACATCACCCCAACTAGAATTGAAGCAATTACCTTAGAACCTAAAGTATGTATTTTTAGGTGAAAACAATACTTTTCCAGTGATTATTGCTTTTGAATTATCTGTTGATGAAGAAATTAAGCTGATGAATGCGTTCAAAGAGCACAAAGGGTCTATTGTGGGCCTTAGCAAACATTAAGGCAATTAGCTCCACTGTGTGCAAGTACAGAATTTTGCTGGAAGATGATGCAAAAACTTTAGAGAAGTTTAAAGGAGACTTAACCCACATATGAAGGAAGCTATGAGAGCATAGGTGATGAAATTGTTGGATGCAGGTATTATATATCCAATCTCTGACAACAAATGGGTAATTCCAGTGCATGTGGTGCTAAAGAAGTCTAGTATTTCTATTGTAAAAAATGAAAATGATGAATTGGTGCCAATGCGAATGACTATAGGGTGGCGGATGTGCACTAATTACAAGAAACTCAATGCAGCCACAAGAAAGGATCACTTTCCTTTTCTGTTTATTGATCAGATGCTTGAAAGGTTGGTAGGTCATGCTTACTATTATTTTCTAGATGATTTTTGAGGATATAATCAAGTTCCAATTGCCTTAGAAGACTAGGAGAACCACTTTTACTTGCCCATTCAAAACTTTTGCATACAGGAGGATGTCGTTTGGTTTGTGCAATGCCCCTACTATTTTTCAAAGGTGTATAATGTCTATTTTTTCTAACGTGTTTGAAAAGTTTATTGAGGTGTTTATGGATGATTTTTCTATTTTTGGAAACTCATTTGATGACTGCCTTAATAGCTTAAGTTTGGTGCTTAAAAGATGCATGGAAATGAATTTGACACTAAGTTGGGAAAAGTGTCAATTTTTAGTAAAGCAGGGAATTGTGCTCGGGCACATTATTTCAAGTAAAGGCATTGAGGTCGATAAGTCAAAAATTGAATTGATTGCAAAGTTGCCACCACCAATTTTAATCAAAGGAGTTAGAAGCTTTCTTGATCATGCAGATTTTTATCGATGGTTTATTAAAGATTTCTCAAAAATTTCTAAACTACTTTGTAACTTGTTGGCTAATGATGTAACTTTCTGTTTTGATGAGTGTCGTGTAGCCTTCAATACTTTCAAAGCAAAATTGACATCAGCTCCTATTCTAGCAATTCTTGATTGGTCTCTTCCATTTGAACTCATGTGTGATGCATCGAACTTTGCTGTTGGTGCTATCCTAGGATAGAAAGTAGACATGTTATAGGACTCTAAATGAAGCACAATTAAATTATTCTACCACTGAAAAAGAATTTCTCGCTATTATGTTTGCTTTGGAAAAATTTTGTTCTTAATTAATTGGTTCAAAGGTAATTATTTATTTAGATTATGCTGCATTAAGATATTTTCTAACAAAGAAAGATGCCAAGCCAAGGTTGATTAGGTGGATTTTATTGTTGCAAGAGTTCAATCTAACAATCAAGGACAAAAAAGGGGTGTGAGAATGTTGTAGCAGATCATTTGTCCAGACTGGTGGGAGGGATTGAATTTGAGCAAGAAAGAGGAAAGGAAAACATTCCTATCAATGAGATCTTTCCTGATGAGCAATTGTATTTTTTGAAGGGGATTAGACCTTGGTATGCTGATATTATAAATTACTTGGTTAAAGGAATTTTCAATCCTCTTTTGAACTCATAGGGAAGAAGAAAGTTGCTGTCAATGGCAAAGCATTATTTCTGGGATGACCCAGTCTTATTCAAAATATGCCCAGACCAAATCATTATGCATTACATTTTGGAAGATGAGCAGCAGAGTATTTTAAGACATTGCCACACATTTAGTTGTGGGGGGCATTTTGGAGGGAAGAAAACTACTCTCAACGCCTTTCAATCTAGATTTTATTAGCTAACAATTTTTAAGTATGCTTGATAAGTTCATAATATATTATATTATATATATATAAATTCACATATTTAAGATCTCCTTTTAATGTTTTTCAGTGGATATTGCACTTAACAGAGTTTGTTTTATTGATATGTAAAATGAAACTGAAGATTACAAAAGATGTTACTTTAAAACAATTTCTAGGGACTGATGGAGGCATATTTGGAAAATCCATTCAACATGAAATTTTTATCCATTATTCTTATCTTTCCAATGCATCAAAAATCATATGATGCTGAATTTATATGAGAAATTTATGGCTAAAATAGTGCAACTATCTGTAGAGCTTCACATTCGTCTGCTACTTCATTTGACAAAAGGTGTCACTTTGAAGGTTCACAACTCATATAATATAGATGATTTAGACAAAGTGATCAATATAAAAATTTTAGCTCTGAAATTATCTATCCAATGCAAAAATAATGGAGCAATTCTAAGTTTATACAAGAAATTTATGATCAAAATAGTGGTACTCTCTCCAAAAATCTTAGAAGCAGAATTTTTACTCCAAAGTCACCAACATAAAAAGGTGGCACTTTGAGAGCCCATGACTTAAAATACAAGCAGACTTAGGAAAACTGATTAATATAAAATTTTTATATCTTGAAATTATCTATCCAACCCAATAAAAATACTAAATTTGGAGTTCATATGAGAAAGTTATGATTATTCTAATAAAATTGCTCTAGAACATCAAAAACTTTAAAGCAGATTTTTTCTCCGAAGTTCACTTCAAAGAACTCCAAAGCAATGATTCTTTCTCTGAAGTTCACTTTAGAGAACTTCTAAGCAAAACAAAAATCTCTAAAGTAATAATTTTTTCTCCAAATTTCACTTTAGAGAACTCCAAAGCAATGATTGTTTTTCTGAAGTGTACTTCAAAAAACTTTGAAACAAGAATTCAAATTTCTGCTTGATTTTCATGCCTCCAAAGCAGCCTAACAAGAAACAAAGTTTAAAATCAAAGCTTGGAATTGGAGGTACACAAATTTAATTATTCTTCCATGCATCTAATGTTGTTGTCCAAACTATAATCAGCAATATATTTTTACCAATGGAGTCCCACAATGATCAGCAATTGTAATCATCTGAGATATTTTTGAAGCAATTTCCTTTACATACGTTGCTGAAATTTTTAAAAGTTGTTCCAATTTTTGAAAGGTATATTTGAAAATCAGTGGCACAACAATGTATCTATTGTTAGAACTTTTCTTACATATGGAAATAATATTTTTGGGTAGAAAATACAGAGTTATTTTTAAAAGATGATTCTGGTGCATCTTGCAATTCATGGAAAAATTCTATTAAGACCCAGCTGCTTGGGTTATTTAAGGACACCAAAGAGTTCAAATCAAGAGAGAAGAGTGGAGAATAGATAGAGAGTTGGACGAGGAGAAGAGTTTAGATTAAGAAGATCATTGGAGAGAGTCGCTATAACCTGAATATTATATTTTCTTTCTAGTTCATCTTTTATTTTTGAATCAACATTCAATATTGGATTATGATGATGTTTATCAATTACTTA
>JAYJMB010085605.1:0-21054 GCA_036873735.1 Pouteria campechiana | reverse complement strand
ATGTGGATAGCTAAAAAATCAAGTTGCCGGTAATTTTTGGCAAATTTTAGTTAAAATCAAATTTAATTGAGAAATAATAAAATTATGCAAAGATTATATTTAATGGATGGATAATTAATTTAGACATGTGATTTATTAATTGAATGATTTACATGTGCTAAATATGAGGACTAAACAAGATTTTGAAAATCAAAGATTGGATACATGTGTATAGAATTAAGTGGGAGCATGGACTATCAATAAAAAATTAATATAAATATCAGCTATACCCATCTTGTTCCAACGTCCAAGCACCTCTTCAACATGGGTTTCCCTTCCCTAAGCATCCTAAGCCTTCTAAGTGAGGATTTAAGCCCATTTGGGTTGGGAGAAATTGCAGGAAATGCTTATAAATGAGGTTTGCAACCCACTACATCTTAAAACCCCTTAATTAAAGTATATTATGGTTGCAAAAATTGAAGAGGGAGTTGTTGCAGGTGGGACCCATCAAGAAAAAAATAGATTAAAGGTAAGTAATTCATTAATACAACTCCCTAATTATGTATGGTGATTGTTTAATTGAAGTATGGGTGAAATCTTGACGAATGATGTCGATGAGATTAGGTTAGGGTTTTACAGAAATTTTGATGGATGATATGAGTTATAATTGGTGTAATTAATGATTAATTATTATTTTAATTAACTTAAGACATGATTTAATGTAGATGGAATTAAAATTCAGCAATTACATGATGATAACAGTTGGATATAACCAAGCTGTCCACTAATTGTTTGTGGAAATTTCATTAAGAGGATGCTGTGTAATTAAGCTCTAATCACTCAAGGTTAAGCCATGCTTAATCTATATATTAATGAGACATTGAAATAATTTTAAAAAAATGAAGTTAAGGATGGTAGTTAGGTATGAACAATGTTATCTCACTAGACTAACAGGTTGGTTTAGCCAACTTTAGGCAAGTTTAAATTATATTTAAGGAATATTTTAAAATAATTTATTGATTGGGGATTGAAGAGGGATATGTGGGCTTTTTAAAATGTCCAAGATCATATAAATTGGACATCAGGATCAAGAGCTATGATGCCACGAAGTGGGCCACATGTGTACAAGATAATGAAATTAAAGCTTATCAAGTACCCCTTTTGACTTTGATTAAAATATAATTAAATGATATGATTTTTGAAAAATAAAAATTTAGATTATTTTATATATATTGGAGAATAAATATGAAAATTTTTGTAAAATAATTTAAATAGTAATAGGTCCAAAAAAATCAGGGAAGTAAATACCCAAAAATTCACCCGCCGCCCATTTTACCTTGTTGATTTTCGTATTTTGTTTTTGGTTCCATCAAATGAAGTAATTTTGACCTAAAATTTTTACAACCATTATATTATGATAATTTCCATCTACGAAAAAATTTTCAGATGAAAATGAATAGTAACCTTTCATGTATAATTTTTATTTTTTATTTTTGTATATTATTTTTATTTTCTCAATTTAAATTATTTATATCTGATATTTTGGTTGTATAATTTTCATACTATATGGAACTTACAAAAAAATTTAAGATCAAATTTAGATGGATAAATTATAAAATAAAGAATTTATTTTAGAAATTTTGTATATATGTTTCAACCCCGAGAGTGTTGGTATTTTTGATTTTTGGTGCTTGGTTGGCATGGAGCCCTGTGTGACTCATATATTCATTTTGTGATGACCATGGCACCGACATGTATCTACCATGTGAAGAAGAGTGGCCTGGTTAGCCAAGAGGCGGTTGTCTGGGCAGTCGGTGTGGCCGCGGGTTGTGATTGGCCTGGATGACCTAATTGCTATGATTGGCCTTAGTAGCTTGTGTAGGCATGTTTATGGAGAACTGGTACTCTCATGACGAGATGAGGGCAGAGTGCCACTAGATACAGTAGTATGGCTGTGTGGGCCTGGCAGGCTTCTAGCCGGAAGTGCTAGGATGGACCTCACGCGCTGAAAACTGAAAGGATAGTGTTCTGATTTGTGTGCCTCTCGGGGAGGAGTGTGTGGATGGTTGTGGAGTAGGTTAATAATGGTAGTGCAAAAATTAAATTATGTAAAATGCAATGAGAGCATTAGGTTGAAAATTCTGATTATTATGATTCATTATATTAATAAAAATTATTTATGTATATGTATATATAAATAAGATATGAGATTCATGTAATATATGTGTAGGCTTTTCTAGCATGGGGGCGACAAGTCAAGTTTGAAGAAATGTGGATTATGAAGCGGATTATTTTGAGGTAAGTAGGCTGTGCATGTTTGCCTGTATTATTGGGTGGGGATAGTAATTATCTCCTGAGTGATTTGATAATGTGCTTATATGTGAATACATAGATTGATAGTTATGTATGTAACTTAGATGGGATTGTAAATATCCCATTTGTTATTACATGTAATGTGAATATGTATGAGAATTGGGATTAGTAAAAATCCCTAAATGCTATGATATGTGCATGTCTTTGATTATTATATAATACAGCGTTGTGATATTTTATGTTAATGTGTAGTTTGGGAGGGGATAAAAGATATTCTCTGCTTATAGTTGCTATTGTTATTCTTATGTATGGATGTTTGAATTAAGGGATCGTAGTTCTCCCATGAATGTAAATTATAATATATGCATATATGTTACGTATATGTGTGATTTGGGATAAGTAATTATCCTAGAGCGTATAATTTACTTTAGAATGTACAATTAATGTTATATTCTTCATGTTATGACATGTTTAGATGTTGTATTGAGTTTGAAAATGTATCTATTTGGATTGGTGTGTGGGATACCTTATGAATCCCTATTTACTTAGATGAATGAGATTTTGTTGATTTTCGTTGAATTATTGATTGCCATGCAGTCTACTTATGGAGTCTGTTTAGACTCACCCTTGTTTTATTTTATTTTCTTAGTTGACAGGTCAAGTCCAGAAGAAGCAAGATTGGTAAGAAAGTATAATAGTTGAATTTGTATTTTTTTTGTGGTAATTTGAAAATTCCCATCTTATAAATACTATAATTGTAATTAATTTATGTCTCATAATGTATAATTATAATTTATATCCATATCAATGTAATTTTGTAGTGTGAGGTGTATGGTGCATTTGGAATGGAAATTGTATGGTGGTGTGGTGGAGTCATGGTCATCATAATGCAGCCACAGTCCTCGGGGAGCCTATGGAATTATAAGGATGTTGTGTGGATGACTAGAGAAATATTGGAGTGTATAATTTCTTACTTTTATGAACTATAATGAAAAAATGTATCATAACATGTGATGAATGTTTGTACCTAGGTGGACAACCCTATTTTCAAGGGAGACTTTGTCCAATTTTCTGTACAAATTAGGTCAACTAAAAAAAATATCAAAGCAACCCACCCTGGAGGTGAGAAAATCATGGTATGATCATGTGGATTTATGGTGTAAAATGGAGTAACAGCCCCAGGAGGGCAGGGCATTACATTGTGCCTTATTGATTGCCAACTAGCATGTATAGCTTGTGTGGCTAAATAGTTGCCCGTGTGGCATATGGAGCCTATGTGACTAGATGTTGGCCTTGATGACCTGGGATAGTAATATGTTGAGATTGGCATGGCATGATATTTAAGTGATGTTGAATTGTAGTTGTGAGTTTGATACACTTGAATTCCTCGGTAGATGTGGTTGGTATTGGCGAACCTCTTATGATCCCTATAGAGTAATGAGGGCAGGGCACTCTTGGGACTTTGTGTGGGTGGTGAATTCCCAACATTATAGAAGGTATACTTGGTAGGCTTCTAGCCGGGGATATAAGAATGGACCATCTACACATCGAAGAGGGGGAGAGTGATTTCTTTGTCTTTAGTAAGTCCCAATAATGATGCATTGATAAAGTATATGTCTTGATGAGGATATCATAATGATGTTATTGTACATGAGTCTTAGTTATGAGTATGACTCAATGGTAATAATGTATTTAGAGATTATGTCTGATCTGGGTGAGTTAGGTTCTAGAAATGAAGACACGTGTATTGTGGGCATGGGTACATGTTGCATAGTCATGACATTTAGCATACCATAGATTTATACCTTGCTTGAATGGAGTAATGTATTTGAGCATGCTCTTCCCTTTGATTATTTTCTTAAAGTTTTTTCCTTTACCTACTTACTGAGTTTGCTTGGACTCATGCCATTTTATCGCCATTTTCAGTTGACAGGCCAAACAATGGAGCCCACTTGGGGTTTGGCATTCATGATGGAGAGTAGGGAACAAACTCTATGATGTATGGATGAATTAGAATTTGGAATTCATATGTGGATATGACATCTAATGTGTATAAATTTGTAATTAGAAAGGTTTCAATTCTGAAAGTGTATTGGGTACATATGATATAGTTATATTAGCATGTCATTATGTGGATTATACCTATATATTTTTCTTATAGGTCAGGTTGTACCTTGCCATTACAACGTGCCTTACCTTATGATTCTGGGTAGTGCGAGTGTTTGTTGTGTTAATTGTGATAGTGATATGATGTGAGAATGAAATATAGAATGTTGTGTAGGTGTAAAAACCCTTATCTTTCAAGGGAGACTCTATCGAATTTTCAATAGAACTCTTCTCTAGGATAAAAGATAGTCAAAATGCTTAGGCCCTTAGGAGGGTTGTTACCCACATAAAAATCAATATTCATTTAAAAATTTCATATCATACATATATATTCATCTCAATGGGTATTTCATGCAAATTTTTAAAGTTATTTTGAATAAATAGTACACAAAATTTTGAATTTAACAAGTTAATCCAGTTTCTTTCATCCTTAATTATCCAGCATGAGCAGTTTCGGTGCATTAAGCATAAGTTTCTCATATGAAATCTGAATTGAGTAATTTATATTCTATTTAATAGATAATTTTAAGAGATACAACTTTTATGTTGATCACATTTTTTGAATAATCCTCCATTTAGATTTGTGGAGCCTTAAAGTGATGCCTTCTAAATTTGGAGACCATTACACTATTTTAGCTATAACTCTCTCATATAACCTCAAAATTAAATGATTCTTAATTCATTGGAAAGATAATTTTTAGTACTACAACTTTTGTGTAGAACACATTTTCTAAATCATCCAAATTATATTCTGAAAATTATATACCAGTGACATTATATTCATAAACAATTTCTTTTTAACATACTCTTCCCCTTTTTCTTCATTCATTTCCTTTTTCTCATACATTCTTGCCATACTTTTCCCATTAATATATTATTAAAATTCCTATCATAATATCTCTCAAATATCTAAGAATCAAATTATGTCACTACTCATATATATTTTTAATAGTCCAGTTACATTAATTTCACCTGCACTTCATATACACTTGCACCATTTCATTTCAAAATTAATTTCCTTCACCTCAAGTCATCATTATAATCTAAAACATTTTACCTCAATCGTCAATACCTTGGGTGTTACAAATTTGTCCCTAGATGATAATTTAACAATAATTTTCAAAAATTCCTCACTTTTAATACCTTGGGTTTTACAAACATTTGCAGCCAAAAGTATGGAAAAAATGATATGTTACGCTTCTTACCATAATACAACTCAAATGGAGTTTTTTTGAGTATAGGCCAAATATGAATTTTATTGATAATGAAACAAGCAGTATTTATAGCTTTAGCCTAAAAATATTGTGGTAGATTATATTCAATTAACATGGTTCTCGCCATTTCTTTTAAGGTTCTATTCTTCCTCTCTACTACTCCATTTTGTTGGGTTGTTCTTGGTGCAAAGAAAGTTTAAAAGATGTCATTATTTTCATAGTAGGCTGTGAACTTATGGTTTCAAACTCTCCACCATGATCACTCCTAATGGAAACTATATGAGAACTTTGTTCATTCTACACACGCTTGGAAAAGATCTCAAAGAATTAAAAAGTCTCATCTTTGGATACAAGAAACATTTCCTAGGTATATCTCCTATAGTCATTCATCAATAATGACATATGCATAATATTTCCCTCCAAGACTTCTATTTCTTATAGGTCCTACTAAGTCCACATGTAGCAATTAAAGTGGCTTAGTTGTGTAAATTTCTCTATTTAGCTTAAAAGACTCTTTTACATGCTTTCCTCTTATGCAAGCATCACAGAACTATCCTTTGTCAAATTTTAGTTCAGGTAAGCTAACTATAAGTAGGAGTGCAACTCGGGCTCATGAAACTCAAGAGAACCCTAACCCTAAACCTATTTGTAAAACCTTAGCCCTAACCCTATTTTTGAAAATTAGGCTTGGGTTGAGTTTCGAGTTGGAATTCGGGTTGATAAAAATCTAATGACGATGTCATTAATTGAAAAATCATTGTTTAAAGTTCTTATTCAAATCCAAAAGCCATATTCATAGCACAATCAATTAGGCCACATAAAAAAGTAAAATTGTAGACATTTGATATTTACTATAAAACTAAAACATGGCTTACTTTTAAGTATGTAAAAAGTTTAGTAATTATTCATCTAGTCAAATAATACACAACCATTCCCATGATATATATAATACTTGATTTATAGTTACAAAATGATTTCAATGGTAGAAAATCTCTAGAAATTCTATCAAGTGAAAGATCTTAACATTAACTAGACACTCACATAGGGAGGGGGACACATGCGATGTAGCTCCTAAAAATGCTTGCTTCCATGGCACATACAATAGGTCAAGGTGCAGTGTCTGGAAGTGTTTCGATGCATGCTCTCATGCATTGAAATTTGGTAAATAGATAGGCGCTATGGCTGGGTGATCTGGACCATTGATCAAATAATCATGCCCCAACAGGGACTACTGATTTATCATAAATTCGTAATAGATTGTGTTGGTAGAAAACATCTTAGAAAGAGCAGTGTAGGAAACATCCAAATAGAGAACTTGATAGTCAGGTTTTGAAAATTCTAACCTACTACCCCTCCTAAAATTAACTAATACTGATACATAAAAACCATCCAGTCTCTGCTTCTCCTTTCATAAAACCCACCTCAGCTGCTCTTGTAAACCAAGAGAATATCTTAAAGGAGCACTCCAGGGAGTTTGTCCAAATGCTTCTAAAATCATATTTTTCTCTCTCATCCTCTTTATTCTTATTGTTCTTCTTTGTGCCCTCTTCTCTATGTCAAGAAGATGAAATTTATGCATGATGTTCTCCTTGAGCATGTGGAAAAAGTCATGCAGGCAATATAAGTTACCGTTTTTGGTTCGATGGCCAGTCGGCCAGCCGGCATACTATGGTGACCCAAAGCTCAAACTCAGTCTATAGTGGGATCATCCTACCAAAAAATTAGGGCAGCAATGATACAACATCATGTGGTGTCAAGGTGCTAGCCGAACAGTGTGGGGTTGCTAAATTTGGGCATTTATAGATCGAATGGGCAATGCTGATTGGATGATCCAATGATGAATTGAACAACTAGTTCTAGCACATTAAGCAGCGATGAATAGAGGTTTTGTAATGGGTTTTTCACTAGATGGATGCAGGTGGATTTGGCATGAGCAATGGCATGAGGAAACAATGCAACAATAGTTAGTAGATGGCAAGAATAGGTGGTGGAAGTTGGTCAGCAGGAAAGAAGGAAACAACGTGTTTCTAGTAGTAGTTTTTTCCCCAAATTCCGGTATATGTGGAAATCTAGTTCAGTTATTGCGGGTTCAGGTTTAACCCAACCTGAGTTGGACCCATTTTAAATTGGGTTTGGGTTGAACCCAAGTTCTTTGGGCTCAAGTTAGGAAAATCTCAGTTTCAACACTAGTGAAATTTAGGTTCAACGGGCCGAGTTTGGGTTGAACCAGGCTCAAGTTGTACCCCTAACTATATGATCTTTTCAGTATAGTTTTTCTATCATATCTTTGTTAGTATGTCCCAATCTTCTATGCCACAATAGGGATTCATTGTAACTAACAAGACACTTAGCTTGGAGATGAAATAATTTTATAATATACACATTTCCATGCTTTTTCCCTAGAACTACAATTGAGTCATGTTGATCTATGATTGAAATGGTATGATATTTAAATTTAAATATCACCTTGTAACCACTGTCATAAAACTGAATAACACTCAAAAAGTTATGCTTTAATCCCTCAATAAAAAGCATCTCCAAAATAACAATAGAATGTGGTTGGCTGACCTTACCAATCTCAACCACGCTATCTTTCCCATTGTCTCCGAAGGTCATTGTTCCACCATATTTCTTTTTTAGTTCATTGGATAGCTACTTCTCCCCTGTCATGTGTCTTGAGCAACCACTGTCAATGTACCACTTGCTACTTATTGTGGCTCTCAAATACACTTTATCTTCATGGGTAGCCATGAAGCTAATTCTGGTGTGGTATTCTCCTTAATCTCCTTTTGTAGGTAATAGTCTGCTAAATTTTGCTTCTTGCTCATCCTTAGAGTCACTTGTGTTGGTTCCCATTGGATGACTATACCTAAGAGGGGAGGGGTGAATTGGGTTCATAAAAATTTCTTGCTTGTCCCCTACAAGATTATTTCTCCTCTTTTCGTGCTTATGTGTTGTGCAATATAAACTAAGTAATAGAACACTTGAGTGCAAGAAAATAAATAAACAAGCACACACAAACAACACAATTTTTATAGTGTTCAGGAACCCCATCCCTATATCCACTTTTCTAAGAGTACATACTCATTATGCATTGGGTTCCACTATATCCCATATAATAAAAATACAAAAGTGCTCCTGATGAGTGAATTCCATTTACTTACATTTTGTATTTTCAAGCTTAATTCTGTGCAATCTTTGATTAGTTTTATATCAATTTCACATGTTTTTGTTATATGTTTAGGTTAGTGGAAGAGTGGAGAAAAGGACAAAAAGCAAGCAAATATGAAGTAGCAAAGCAATGAAGAAGGCAAACACAATAGCAAGGGAGCAGAGCTAAAGATGCAAAGGAGCAAAAGTGATCAGTGTGGTGGTGCCATCGGCTCCAGCGGTTGATCAAATCGCAATTTTATATTTTTTAAAATTATGCAGAACTGTTACATTGTTAAGCCCTATTTTTAGTACTTTTTGGGGAGCTTTTTAAAGAGAGTCTAGGGTTTTTTAGGAGGCTACTCTAAGAAAATTTTGAGGAGCAAAGAAGGAGATTCAAGGAAAGCAAAGGCGATTCAAGAAGGCTAATTGCCGTATGATGATCTTCATAATGGGAGTATGTTTTATTTTTTTTATAAATTAATTCCTTCTTTCTAGGATGAAGATGTAGCCATTTTTTATGAACCTTGTTATTTGTATTATTGATTATTTAATGCAAGTTTATATTTTTATTCATTGGTTTTATTTCAATCTTTTGATTTGTGTGATTGATTCATCACTAGTTTCATAAATATGATTGATTGTCTATGATACAAAATCAATTTCAGACTTATGATACAAGGTTTCAAAACATGCACTCAAGACTAAACAACGTAGAGGCTTCTATAAAAATGATGGAAACACAGCTAGGTTAAGTTGCTGAAGCAGTGCAAGGACACAAACTTGGATAGTTGCCTAGTCAGCCTAATCAGGCAAAAACTCTTCTTGGGAATCAGTAAAAAGGGAAGTTATCATGCTTAGATGTTAAATAAAGCGCTTCTTGGGAGGCAAATCAAGCTTTTGAGTTTTTCCTTTTCTTTCAGTTAATTTTGAGTTATTAGGAAGAGTTGAATTGTTGCTTTAGTTGATAGGTTAGCATTAGGGTAGTTTGCTTTAGTTATATTTTGAATTTTTGCAATAAAAAAATTTGCTCTTCTATGTTAATGATCGGTTAAAGACTTGAAGCAAGTGAATTGGAATCAAAACCAATAAGGATTTAAAGTAAGGATAACATGATGTAAGTGATGGAGTTGTGGAGTAGATCAAAGTGATTCAACAAATTCTTGAAGAAGGGGAGCAAAGCACATGAAGCTTCAAAACCAAGAATCATCACAAGGTGCTAGAATAGAGGCAAAGCTAAAGTAGGTAGTGAGTAGTGCTGCCGGTGCCCATCTAGGGCTGTAGGCATTGAGGTGAGTAAAAAATAAAAAAATTTGTGCAAAATGGGCAGCAAGCAGCACTATCGGTGCCCGAAACCCAACTTAACCCCGCAACTCACCTGCCCTCTCTCCAAACCCAAAACCTCTCTTTCCCCCTCTCTTCTCCATACTCCAAACCCTTCTTCCCCACATCAAATTCCTCCCATTCCACCACCGATCTGACTCCATAAATCACCCAAACACATCATTCTTCATCCATCTATCTCATTCCCTAAATTCTCATCCACTTCCTCTTGTACAAGCCATCTTCCCAAATTGGGTTCTTAAAGATACTTGAGGCTTGAAGAAATCAAGGTGAAATCCAATATTTTTTACTTCAATGTATTCTTCTGAATCTTTTCTTGTTATTTTCAAAAGAAGGAGATGGGTTTTTGTGGTGAAAAGGTGGATTTTCATGTTGCACATGAAGTGTTTGATAAATTGCTTGAGAAAAGGTTAGGTTGATTTTTGAGGTGAAATCCAATCTTTTACACTTCATTGCGCCCTTCTTAATCTTTTATTGTGATTTTTTCAAGTAGACAAGATTGAATTTTGTGATGGAAAGATTGGTTTTTAAGGTTGCATGTTAGGTGTTCGATGAAATGTTTGAAAAACGTTTGTGTTGGTTTTCAAGGTGGAAATTGTGCTATGATGTGTGTAGGTATATATACTTAGAGTGGTGTAAATTTTATGGGATTGTGAAGTGAATTTGTACATATTTTGAAGGTGTTGGAGTATGATCTGTGAAGGTTCATTTTGAACTCATTGTGCATGTGCATGTACTTGGTTTTGAACCTATGAACGTGGCATGTGGGGTGAAGTTAAATTGAGCTCCTAGTGTTTAATGAAATGTTTGGCTTATAATTTGTTGAATTTCCATGCTTAATGCTCCATGAGTTGTTTATGGGAGAGTTATAATGTATGATAGATGCATTGAACTTGTGTTGAATGAGGTGCTTGCCAGGTGTTTGTTGAAATGCCTAAGTAGAAGTTGCATTGAGAAAGAGCTTACTTGAATATTCTTGGTTGTCTGTATGGTTCAAGTGTTGTAATGAAGTGATTTTGGGACAAGCTAATTTGTAATAATTTATCACATTGTGCTTCAAGTGTTCTTTGTTTTCAATGTTTGTCAGTATGCCTCCATGAAAGTCTACTACTTCTGGACCTTTCAAAAGATGGAAAGCAGAGTTTGAGCCCACCTTTTTCAATGAGCAAGCAGAACAACTATTCACTACAGCCATTATAAATTGTGAAGGGATACGAGAGAGGGGCATCGACATGACATGCAATGTCATACAGAACAACATTATTCAGAGGCATTGGCAGAGATTTGTGGCTCAACCTAAGCCAGCTGTTGTTTCATCAGTGAGAGAATTCTATGCCAATGCAAGAGCATAGTATCTAGTGGATCCCAGTGAGAGGAGAATTCTTATGAGAGGGAAGCTGGTTTCATATGACAAGTCTTCTATCAACCACTATTTTGAGTTAGAAAATATTGAGGAGGATGACTATACTGCATGGCTTGAGTAAGGCCTTGATTATGATGCAATCATCGCTCATTTGGCTAGGACAGGCAGTAGATGGAAGATGCAACATGACAGAGTAATCAGATTTCCATGAGGTCAGTTCAGAGCATTCCAACGAGCATGGCATTATTTTATTTCTATTAAATTGATGTCTTCTAACCATGTTTCGGATGTAACAAAAGAAAGTGCTCTATTAAACTTTGCTATCATGACACAGTTGCCTATTGATGTGTGGAAGGTGATTGAGCATTCTATTACTTCTTTTCTAACCAGAAGGTTGACAAGTAGCCTTAGCCATCCATCCCTAATTTATCGACTGTGTCACATGGCGGGTGGTCCTGTCAAACCACAAGAGGAACTCCAGCCACCACTCCCTCTCATAAATGATGCGATTATGGGGCAATTGGAAAAGTCTAGTGCTTCAAGCCACAGAATGGGCCCATCATCTGCTGCCCCAGGCTCTTCCTAGCAGAGACAATCAAGGCATCCCAGAGTAGTACATGTACACTAGCAGTCTACATGGCCAAATTACAGACATGTGGGATTCCAATGAGAACTGGAAGCAATAAACAATGATGCAAATTAACTTCCTGATGGAGCATGCTATGGTGATGTAGTCTATGTTCCAGAACTGCAACTTTTTCCAGGATGCAGGCTCAGTTGTCTTTCCCACTCCTCCAATTTTTCAACCATTACCTCCACCTGCTAATGATGAAGAGTCAGATGCTTCCACTGATGAGTAATCTAACATTTTTTAGGTAAGTCCTCGGTTTTAATGTTTTATTTTTACATTGAGGATAATGTTTAGTTTAGGTGTGGGGGAGTAGTCGTGTGTTTTGTTTAGAGTATTTTGTTCAAGTTTGAGTTTGTTGAGTCTATTTTTATGAGATTTACATTTTGACTATCAAAAGCAATTATGTGCTAATGTGTTGAAATTAATTAGGATATTTATGTCTTCTTAATCACTAGCATGATGAGTTTTTTTATTACCATTGCATATAATTTAGGAAGAAGGATAAGCACTCCTTGTGATGTACTGATTCTTGTACAAAATTCTTTCTTCCTCATGACCAATGGAAATTTTTTAAGCACATTATGTTATAATCATGTAAAGTGTATGCAAATTAGCTAACAATATTGTGAATTCATTGACTTATTTTTATTGAAATAAGCATGTTAGAACTTGCTTGAGTATCCCTCAAAGCAAAATCGTAGACAACATGTTTACTTGTGATTTAGGCATTCTTTGATCAGTTTGAGCCTTTCAAGCTAACCTAGTACATTTATGTCACTAGAGTCCCCATTGAACTTGATTAAAGAATGACATGTGTAAAGCATGTGAAAAACCACCATTCAAATTTTCTTATTTTACCTCATTATCCAAACCTATTTCACCTAAAAAACCATGTGTTACCTATTAAGAGACATATTTTATGATTATAGTTGTTGATAGGTATGAATGAAGCAAAAGAAGATAAGTTTGGGGGTGTCAAAAATTTAGTATGCCATGACAGAGAAAGAAAACAAGGGACAAAAGAAAAACAAGTCAAGTAAAGAAATATGTTTTAGATGGGGGATCACATTTCATGAATTAAAAAGAAAACAAGTTTGAGGGTGTAACAATAATACAACCCAGAATTAAGGAAAGACAGAGAAAACGCGAACAAAAGTTAGAAGAGTGAACAATCTTATGCAAGTTTATTATGTCTCTTACTTTGTTGATCTTTGCTTCATTTCTTTATTAGCTAAACCAAAGGCCCCATTACAAGCTTAGCTGAGACTTGTTGATCTAAGTGAATAAGAGTCATCTACATTAGTGGAGAGGGATTATGAAAAGTAAGCTTATGATATGATTTATGAAAATCATTAGAATCATTAATTCATGTATTGCAAGTTGACAAGTATGCATGGGGCATAATAGTGACATAGCACACACATTCACAATTTTCACTTCATGACAGGATTGATGAAGTATGTGTTTCATGTAATTATTTTGAAAGTGTTTTGACTAAATTCTAAATTATGTGTACATGTGTAATTTGTCTAACATCTGTTTGATTATTCGAGAGAGAGGTTATTCTAATTGTTTCATTAGTCTAGTTGCTAATTTTGCTTAAGGACAAGCAAGGGTTTAAGTTTGGGCGTATTTGATGAGTGAATTTTATTTACTTATATTTTGTATTTTCAAGCTGAATTTTGTGCAATCTTTGATTAGTTTTATGTTAATTTCACATATTTTTGTTGTGTATTTATGTTAATGGAAGAATGGAGAAAATGATAGAAAGTAAACAAATATGGAGCAGCGAAGTAGTGAAGGAAGGCAAACACAGCAGCAAGGGAGTAGAGCTGAAGATGCAAAATTGCTATGTTTTTAAGCCCTATTTTTAGTAGTTTTTGGGGAGCAAAAAGAGTCTAGGGTTTTTTTGAGGCTACTCTTAGGAGATTCTAAGGAGCAAAGAAGGAGATTCAAGGAGAGTGAAGGCGATTCAAGAAAGCTAATTATAGTATGATGATAAAGGCAGTATCTTTTATTTTCTTCATGAACTAATTCCTTCTTTCTAGGTGAAGATGTAGCTATTTTTTATGAACCTTGTTATTTGGATTATTGATTATTGAATGCAAGTCTATGTTTTTATTCATGAGTTTTATATTAGTCTTTTGATTTGTGTGATTGCTTGATCACCAGTTTCATAAATCCTATTTATTGTCTATGCATGGTTAAGTTACACACCTAAGGCACAACCATGAGCTTCATTGAATGAGAAAAGTAAAAGGTTAAGGCACACACCTAACACACAACCATGATCTTCCTTGAATAAGAAAAGTAGAAGGTTAAGGTGTACACCTAACGCACAACCATTCTACTTGGTTCATAGTTCTTGATCGTAATGGGTTTTCACCTCAATTATTTTACACACTATAAGTAATTAGAATAAGTAAAAGCACTTGTTTTAAACCCACACACTAAACAGTAATAATCATATCATAGAAAGAATGAACCCAAGCAAGCATTGAATCCAATATCCCAATACCAACGGGAGTTATTAAGTGATAAAATTTGAACCCTAGACCTTTGCCACTTGCAATCTATCCTATATCATTCTATAGCTGTAGAATCCATCTTTTCAAAGTTAGTTTTAGTTAGTAGCTCTATTTAATTAAATTAGTTGACCGTTCTCTATGGGATCGACCCTTGCTCACGCACACCGTACTGCTATACACTCGTGCACTTGCAAGGTATTATAATTTGAACCATTAGCTCCCAACACTCTTATAGATTCCAGCTCTTGGGGGCGTAAATAGTGTTCCCAACACTCTTTTGGATTCTAACTCCAGGGGGCATAAACATAGTGCTCCCAGCACTCTTTTGGTTTTCACAAACTTACCAGGAAACTCTCTAGTTTCTAAGATCACCAACAAACTTGATGGTTTTCTAGAGATCACCAATAACTCTCTAGTCTCAAGTTTACCAGAAAACTTACACACTTTTACATAGTGTTACAATAAAGCACAAGGGAAGATGAAATCTTTTATAACTCTAGGCATGCAAAAAGATCTTTACATAACATAAAGATAATGGCCATTAAGAATATGAAGGTTTAAGCTCAAGGATAGATAATTGAAGATTTAAGCTCCTGGCCGTGGGTGGAAGGATTTGCATAAGGTTAAGGATATTTGAAAAGTATTCCTTTACCACTTTGAATTGTCTCACCTCTTCTCCTTAAATAGCTCTCTTGAAAACTTGACTGTTGGAGGAAGTTGATCTTTATTGAATGCAGAGATGAAGGTAGTGTCAGTATTACTATACATGATTTTGATGATAACAAAACTTATATTAAGAAAAGATATATGTGTGCTTAAATCTCTAACAATCATATGCATGATCATAAATTCATAAATGACAATTAACATAAACACATAATCATGAATGTTTAAATATAGAAGCACACATTCTTTACTCACCTAAACTCATTTATTAATGCATTAATCTAATGAATCATACTAAGTACCATATTCGCTTAAGCTTTCACATTATGAACTTAATAGAGATGCATGTTATCCTTCCTCTACATTTGGATTAAATCATAAGAAAGTTGTCATCATAAAAAAGGGAGAGATTGTTAGTATTACTATACATGATTTTGATGGTAACAAAACTTTATTAAGAAAAGATATATATGTACTTAAATCTCTAACAATCATATGCATGATCATGAATTAATAGCTGATAATTGACATAAACACATAATCATGAATGTCTAAATATATAAGCACACATTATTTACTTTATGGTGTGCTTAAACTAATTTATTAATGCGTTAATTTGATGAATCATACTAAGCACTATATTCACTTATGCTTTCACATTATGAACTTAATAGAGATGCATGTTTTCCTTGCTCTATATTTTGATTAAATCATAAGGATAAAATAAATTTTGATATTATATCTGAAAGCTAACAACGTAGCAAGAACAGAAAAGTTCTAAGTGCAGAATCATAATCATTTGCAAACAGCCACAACTATCTAGTACATTCCTAAGAGGCTGAACTAATGAAGATCATGGAAGAATAAGAAGAAGACAAGCAAAAAGAAATATTGCATTAGCTAAGAAACTTCCATAGATAAATACAATGGAAGAAAACAAGGTTTCAAAGGTGTGCTATAATGACCTTGTCTGTTAACCTCAAAGAGAAAACTTCCATGGACAAAATACAAGATAGAAGCAGTTGAAGATGAAGCCATGGTCAAACAACACAAAGTGGTTCAAGAAATTCAAACTATCTACACTAACAAGATAAAAATTGTCTAAGGCAAAGAAAGAAGAAAAAATTCCATCAAACAATCAAACAAAGGAAGAAAGAAGGAACTGTCACCCAGGCAATCATGCACAAAAGTGAAGAAAACTTTATCTAACCAACAAATTTAGAAGAATGAATTTGTTTGAGGATAAAAAGGTAAGACAAACAAACAAAGGAGTGCAACTTAAGCTAAACCAAGACAAATAAATCAAGTTTGAAGAAAGAAAGAAGTTACAGAAATAAACCCCTTCTGTTGCTCGAAGAATGTAGAACAAATGAGGAACTCCACTTCATCTATGAATCAAAATTTATTTGTTACTTACTATAGACAAAGCAACAGACAAAGTGGAAGATGAAGTAGAAGCTACACAGTGAGCATAGACAAAGCTACATAGACAAAGTAACTGCTTAGACAAAAAGGGCTTCAATAGACAAAGGCACGTTTGTTTGCAACTTACTAGAGTCAAACCTATATGCGACGTGTAGAAAAATTTGTCCAAGTTAAAGCAGAGCAAAGTTTTTCTATCGCTTACACCAGATGAATACTACACTTCATCTGTTCGAGCATGATAAAGCAAACTTTATTTATCACCTCCAACATACAAATATGGAATCAAAGAAGAACATCACACTTCATCTATTTGTGAGAGTTTGTCTATCAATTGGTTCGAATCCATCTACACCACTCAAAGTTTGTTTATTATTTACAACAGACAAAACATATCCATGAAGGATCAACTGACAAACAAACCTCCTAGAGGAATTCTTACAAATAAAGTAGAGTTTGTCTATTGATTAGTTTCACTTTGTCTGTGCCATTCAGAATTTGTCTGCTACTTGCAAATACCACTCATGAAGGATCAACTGATAGACAAACTAATGGAGAATTCACCTGCAACTTACAACAAACAAATACAGTCAGAGAGAGGTTATGACTTGTCAAAGGAAAATCGATTCATGTGACTTGCATCTAAATGATAGCTGCATTCGTGCTTTCAGTATGCAGACTCGACTCATTCATTATTTAAAGCAAAAGGCAGTGCTACAAGTTTCAAGTTATGTCAAGTCAGAATGAGAAAAGATATTTCAACAACATCTTTTCTTCCTCTCTGAAAGGCAATGCAGTAGCTCAAGAAAAATTAGAAAGGCATGGACTTCAATGGCAGAAATCTCAACCATCTTATTCATTCAAAGCTGCTCTTGTTTCTGCATTCAATGGAACCCCTCTCCTCCAATGGTTGAAACTATGAATAAGATATTTAAGGATAAAAGGTGGAACGATTCTAAGGTGGTGAAGGAATACTTTTTAGATGTGCTTAATCTTATGCAAATCCTTCCACCCATGGCCAGGAGCTTAAACCTTCAGTTATCTATCTTTGAGCTTAAAGCTTCATATTCTTAATGGCCATTATCTTTAGATTATGGGAAAATCTTCTTATATTTCTAGAGCTATAAAAAATTTCATCTTCCCTTGTACTTCACTATAACACTTTATAAAAAGTATAAGTTTTCTAGTTAACTTGAAACTAGAGAGTTATTGGTGATCTCTGGAAAACCAACAAGTTTACTAGAAATCTTTGAAATCAGTAAATTTCCTGGTGAGCTCGTGAAAATCAGAAGACTGTTAGGAGCATTATGTTTATGCCTCCTAGAGCTAAGATCCAAAAGAATATTGGGAATACTATTTTTGCCCCCTAGAGTTAGAATCTAGAAGAATGCTGGGAGCACTAATGTATTTCTATTATATGGGATATAATGGAACCCAAGGCACAATGAGTGTGTTCTTTTGGAAGAGTAGATGTAGGGAAGGGGTTCCCGAACCACTATAAAAATTATTTTGTTTGTGTATGTGCTTGTTTAATTGTTTTCTTACACTTTAATGTTCTATCACTTAGTTTACATTGCAAGCATGAAAAGAGGGAAAGTAATCTTGTAGGGGACAAGTAAGAAATTTTTATAAACCCAATTCACCCCTCCTCTCTTAGGTATAGCCATCCTACAGGAACCAACAGGTAGATGAGCAAGAATAAATGTAGAAGACCATTTTGAAAATCTCCCATTTGAAAATGTCATCTTCTAATTAATTTTCATCTACTTAGAGTCATTCTATAGTGCCAATCTTGACATAGAAGAAGGTGAATAGCTATTTCAGGCAACTGACAAATAAGAAGATGCTATGGCTCTGACTTGATTCATTATTTTGGAAAGAAGACAATAAATTCTAACAAACTCAGCTGCTCCACTTTAACTGATGCTTTATTGGATTTGTCTAAAGTTAACATTAGACAAAGTCTCTTTTAAGCTCCACAAAGTCTCTTCCTCTCCTACTCTATCTATAGTTGATTCCAGACGAATTGGGGCTTCTCCATTTCCAAAAAATGTGTTTTGCTCTCTAAACTTCTTCTTCCATCCACTACCCTTTTCATTGTTTCTTCAGACTATATGAGATTTTGAATAAAGTATTTAGATTGACATCTTTGAGCATATTTCAAAATCTCTATAACTCTAAATTTCTAAAATGTGGCATATGATTAGAACAAATATCTGTAGTCCTGTACTTGGAAATTTGAATTGGTTCTTGATGTTTGAATATTATTTAGCACTTAGAACCTTCAAGCATTTCATTCTCCTTCAATAGATTATTTATTTTTATAATCCAGAAAGGTTATGGACCATTTGGAAGAACATTGTGGCAAGATATAGTTGCTATAGAGTATAGAATTTTTGATATTTGAAAGCAGTGAATTTTCACCATAGCAACTTACTATAGCATGGTACTGTAGCATCGTTACTATAACAGATCACTGTAGCACCGCTTTGTCTGTTATTTGTCTGAAGTAAGTATTAGACAAATAAGCTTGTTTGTAGGTATTGTAGCAACATTACTATAGCAAATTATTGTAGTAGATCACTAAAGCATTGCTTTATCTATTATTCGTCTAAAGTAAGTATTAGATAAATAAGTTTGTCTGTGGGTACTGTAGCAATGATATTGTAACAGATCACTGTAGCAGCACTTTGTTTTTAATTTGTTTGAAGTATCAGATGAATAAGTTTGTTTCCCAGTACTATAGTAGGTTATTGTAGTAGATCATTGTAGCAGCACTTTGTCTGTTATTTGTTTCGTCTACTAACTCGAACTGAGGTTACCATAGAAGATCACTGTAACAGTGCTTTATTTATTATTTGTTTTGTCTGCTAATTTGAACTTTGTCTTCCATTTTATCTTAGATAAACTTTGTCTTACACTTTGTCTAGCACTATAGAATTTTATTGTGGCAAAAGTATTGTAACAAAATTACTATAGCAGTGAACCTATATTTGGAAATTTCTGCAACATTGTTAACTTGACATTTTTCATTATATTTTCCATTGTAAATCATAATATAATTATCCATATGAAGTTTGCATAAGTTATAAAGCATGGATATGCAATTTGAATCATGATTTATTTTTATAAATTCATCTAAACACTTATTCTTTTTCATTTAGAAATGAATCTAGACTTATATCAAGATGTATATGCTTGCATAAATGATACCCTAATAAAGTACACATATTTCAAGCATATCTTTTTGCATTTCAGGCTTTCTATACTAGAAGCATCATTAGCAAAATCAAGACTTAAGACAAGTTTTGTTTTCATCAAAATCATACAATAATCTCAACAACTTGTGCTTTCATGTAGTATGCTTTCTAAAGCTTCCTAAGTAGCATATGCTTTTTTCTTTTTTTTTGAATTTTTTCTTAGTACTACTACTATTCTTCTTATCATTATAGTTACTATATCTCTTTTGTCATTGCACCCCTTGCTTCTTGTGAGGTTCTTGATAATCAAACTTTATGTGGCCAAGTTTGCCACAGTTTAGCTAGTTGGAACATCTTTTCTCTTGTCTTTGTTTTTGAAATTTTTTGGAATTTGCTTCCAATCTTCCTCTTGAACATGGTTCTTATCCTTCTGCTTAGCATAGCCATGTCATCATCATTTTTAGCTCTAATCGTTGAAGCTTCACTTTGAGTGAACCCATAAGCTCTTCAATTGTCATCTTCCCTAGATCCTTTACCTCTTGACTTTTGTCATCCATTGTCTAAACTGAGATCTCAAGATCTTCTTCACCATTTTGGGTTCTTCATATTTCTCTCTAAGACTTTTCAACCCATTGGTGATTTTTTAAAATATTTATGCACGACTATATTAATTTTAGTCTCTTTGATCTCTTTGACTTGATTAGTACCCTCATGTGTGACTTTCAACTTGTCCCAAATCTCCTTTGTTGATTCACACACAAAATTCTTTTCGAACTTGGATGGTGATAGTCCATAGTAGAGGCTATTCTTAGCTTTACGATCTCTCTCAGTGATATATTTGTCTCCTTATTTGTGACAGTCTCTTTAATGATTTGTCATAACTTATAGTTAATGGCTATCAAAAAGTTTTGAATACGCATTTTTTAGTACCCATAATTGGTGCTATCAAAGAATGGGGTCTGGTGGGTGACTATCCTTCAATTGTGCTATTATGTATTATGTTGGCTGTAGGGTCAAGCAATCAAAGTAACAGGTAATCAAGATTATCTGTTGAAGCTCACTTTGATACCAGTTGTTGGTCTTGTTCTAAGGTGGCTCGAGGAGGGAGGGGGGGGACGGGGGGGGGGGGGGGGGGGGG
>JAYJMB010085594.1:7323-21055 GCA_036873735.1 Pouteria campechiana | reverse complement strand
TGTACATTAAGCTGCTGTTATTTGATCGAACGGTTTGAGAGAGTTATTTAGGGCTTTCAGGTGAGAAATGCTTTTAAGTTCTAAGCATTTGCTAATTCTGTCCTGGAGTAAGATGAAATATTCACTGGTCGTTGGACGTCCTGAATCTGACTCATGTTCAACCGATGTATAATAAACCTACTACACTGCCAAGGATGGGATGGCCGTTGTCAGAACCTTCTAGAATGACTGGGGTCTCCTGAATGGTTGCGAATTCATGATCATGCGCTACCTAGTTGAAAAGGCGATTCCCACTTCAACCAGTATAAAAGGCGATTCCCACTTCCTGCCCCGAAAAGGCAAAAAAAAAAAAAAAAAAACAAGACATGTCGCTGTGTGTGGATGCGGCATCCACTAGATTTGATTTTTGTTAGGGTTGCATTGAGTTTTTTCGAAAACTTGGGTGGGGCTTAGAAATTGAGAAAAGAGGTGCCAAAGCAGAAAGCAAAAGAATAATAGCAAGGTCAAGTAAAACAGAAAGAATGACCCAATATAGTGTTTAAAAATAAAGAAAAAGATAAAAGTAAATAAATGTCCGGCCGCAGCATCAGGTTTTAACTGTAAATTCAAATGACCCAGAAGGCAAAGGCGGTCGGTGAACTTCAAAATCTTAACATTTTTGTGGCTTGATGCAGATCTATGACTGCGGATCTAGACTCTGGAAGAACAAAGGGGAGGCCCAGGAAACGGCTAAGAAAGAACTGATCGAGGCCTTCAAGCTGTTGGAGGGCGAGCTCGGCGACAAACCGTATTTTGGGGGCCAGAGCTTTGGCTACGTGGATGTGACATTCATCCCATATGCGTGCTGGTTCCACACGTATGAGGTGCATGGAGATTTCACTGTTGAAGCAGAGTGCCCGAGGCTGAAGGCTTGGGTGAAGAGATGCATGGAGAAGGAGAGCGTATCCAAGAGCCTTGTCGACCCTGCCAAGGTGCTTGAATTTGTAGGAGTGTTGAAAAAGCGATTCGGAATAGAGTAGGGATCGGGATACTCCTTCAACCCTCACAGTAGCCACGTTCATGCGTCTGTTTTGTGACAACGTCTGTGTTGTCTTGTCTTATCACCTGCCTTTCTACGTTTTGTTTGCGCACTGTCCTGTTGGCGCCTCCCACAGCTTTTTCTTGCGATGTTTGTCCCCCCACGTGCTTTAGTATGTTTTAGTTGTTGTGCTTAATGAATACTTGCTTTTATTTATATTATGCGTGAGCAAAGCTAATAATGCATAGCTTGGGTTTGGAATCTCTTTGTACGTGTGACTAAAAATAGAAACGGGAAGGTGCGCACGGCAGCTTGCTTCTTCTTTACGGCTTCTGGTTGTCGGTTTTTTTTGTCTCCAAGCCACGCATAGTAATTTGGATAAAGATTTTTATGGTTGCCGTATCAATCAAGCCAGGCCGTCAAGTAAGGAATTCAGGAGAGAAATTTTTAACTTTTTTCGGTAGGTTTATAGTTTTTAAAGTTTTCTGAGTTAATTTCTAGTGATATCCATCTATTCTTATCGATCTGATTCAAATTTATCTTTATGGCGTGTCGAATTTTTTAATTTTTATTAAAGAAGAATATATTTCATGATCTTATTATTTTATAGTGGAAATTTCTGACTGTACTAAGTCTCGTGTTTTTTATTTCTTTCCCTCTTCACATTGAGGGCCTTTTATATAAAAAGTTTTAGTGTATTTATGGGTTTGATTATTTAGGTATTTGATTTTTGTTAATTGAATTTGTGATTGCCTATATTTTATCCCAACAAAATCTTATTCCATGTTTTGACTATGTATATAATAAATATATAAAATCTTATTCCATTTATGAAAACACGAATAGGCAATCCAAATCTTCAATCCATTTTCAATCTGAATCAAAGTTGGTTTGATTTAAATTCAGGTTTTAGAAAGTGGTTCACGTTTTGATTTAAGTTGAATGCTTATAATTTACATTTAAGATTTGGTCGAGCTGAACCTGAACCAACCCCAACCAAACCAAGCCCGCCGAGTTGCACCTTACGCTGCGATAGTTTCGAGTGTCGTACTCGCATTTGCTGCGGCAATTGATGCCTTTGATGATGATAGTGGCACTGGCATGCACCGACTGAAATTTACTACGGTTACGAATGGTCCAAAAATCAAATTGGTGTAACAGCATTATTGTCCTCTGATGCTTGGACAAATTGGTTGATGGAACGGGACTATGAAGCTTCGTTTCTTTTACTTGTCGTGTAGATGAATGTCTAATAATTTTATGATTAGATGGCGTATTGGAAATGAAATTATAATAATCTTTTGGTCAATGGCGTATTCAACTTGCACAGTTCAAGGCTTGAAACAAGACAAGAATTCTTGAGAGGGCTTGGGCTGTAGCTTTGACTTGAATACGTCGCGTGGCTAGTTTTAGCACTTGTCCTCGAGTGGGCTGCTGCCCGTTGCCGTTTAATACGAACCCATCCCTCCCCTTGGATGCTGCGCGCCCCGCCCGTATTCTAGCAACAACTTCTCATTAATCGAGATTATGGAGGTTGCAATAGGAATTGAATGAACTATGATCTGAAAATCTTTATTTAATTTGAAATAATAAAAGTAGAATTAATCTTTCTGGGTGAAAATTAATTATTTTAATATAATTTAACAAATTTATGCATTAAATGTTCAAGTCTAATTTATAATGATATTTGCCTATTTTCTCGCTTAGATTGAGGTAAAAACTATTAAATTTACTTAAATAAAATAATTAATCATGGCCATTGATTTATTGATGATAATTATTTGATTCAGATGCAATTTTGTAATTTTTATGTTAAAATAAGCAACAAAATAAGTATAGTAATTATATGAATCATAGCCCTTCAAAATAATTATATGATCCCTACATCTATATTAAAAAATAGCACTTTTAATTTATAAATCGACAAGCTCAGAATTTGTTGCTTCAACTTATTTGGTGGTGGTGGTAAGAATCAATAAATCTTAAAATTGAGTTCAAGTATGGTAACTACACTCGAATCCTTGGATCTCTCAGAATTTGTTAGTTGTTATAACTACGCGTTTCACCAAATAAATTGTAATTCAATTCAATTAATGAATTGAATTATCTTATAGCTTTATATTTTAATAGATTCATCTCTTCAACTGGTGCAATTTTTGGTCTCCATTTCACACCACCAAGCATGTTAATATGATTGCATATGTAAATACGAACCCTACTTAGGCTTCGTTCGGCCCCTAGGAAGTCTAAATAGACTTTTACTAACCATATATAAAGCACTACTTCACTAAATGGAAATCATTTGGCTACCCCATTTAAAACACTTCATAGCACATTAACATCTCCAATGGCTTCTTGCATTAACACATTATAAAGATAAAATTATCCACCATTTGACTTCCTCCCCTTTAAAAGATAAGGTCCGCATACTTTTATATCCAACATAAAATTCCACTTGGGTTAATTTCATCCTATCATTTTCAATGTTTAAAATCCTTTATACTCAGTAAATTTTTTCTACATCAGTATTATTTTTTCTTTTCAAATTACAAAAACAAATATTATTTTTTATATTTCTATTTTATTTTTCTACTATGGTAATTGATTTTTAATGTTAACATTGTGCATAATATTATTTGTCTTTGTATATTTGTATCTTTATTTTAATTATTAAGGAGTTAATCTCATACATACAAATGATTATAAATCAAATGAATCTTATAACAATTATAATTTCTAATGAAAAGATAAGTTCAAAAATATTTAGATAATAGCTTATCAATAAGACATGCATGTATTGTTGTTATTTTTTTTTAACAAAACTTGCTTATAATAAAATTTTATAAACTATTTTAATAATTTTATTTTATTATTTCTATTTTTATATTTTAATGACTTTGTAAGATGAAATATTTGATACTAATGATTAGTTTTTATCTCATTTATATAGTTTGATTTCTTATTTATTTAAAAAAATTTAAATATTTTTTTATGAATAATCTTATGTCGGAGGTTATAATGTTGATTTTCTTTCTCAAATTTTTCATTATATATTATAACAGTTTAGTCCTATATAAATTATTTTTGATTTTAGATTACTATTTATTATATTGTAAGAAATATTGATATGTAAAAAATGAATATTATTTATGAAATTTTTTAGTCCTGTATAAATGTTTCATTATCTATTATAACAGTTTAGTCCTATTTAAATTATTTTTGATTTTAGATTACTATTTATTATATTATAAGAAACATTGATATCTAAAAAATGAATATTATTTATGAAAATGCTAGTCAAATATTAAATCAAAATTTATGAAAAAGATGCTAAGATTTAAATTATGTAATTTAAAATACCCATTAAATAAATAATATTTTATATTTTCTTAAATTTATTTTTAAGATTTCGAAAGATAACTAGAAATAAATTTAAAAGATAATTCTTGATTTTGGATAATTTGAAAAATTAAAAGTACTTTTAATATATTATAGTCAAACAAATATATAATATCAAAAGTACTTTAAAATAATATAATCAAACACTCCAAAAGTATTTTACTTCAAGCACTTTTTATTAAAATTCTATTATAACGGTACTTTTTCAAAAGTCTTGGAGTTTGACAGGGTAGCCGAGCGAAGCCTTAGTAAAATACGAGCTTTCTGGCTTGAAACTGGCAGTAAACAAAACCTAAATTGTGCAGTCGTTAACTGGAAAAAGGAAAATTGTTGCTTTAATTAAACTAGATGATAATGGCATCATTTCAACCAGATGATAATGGCATGTAGCTTGATCCATTTAAATCACACGAAATTTTATTTATAAGTTCCCTCAACTAATTTGGTTGGCATCTAATCTTTTGCTGGGTAGAATCCGTTGACGGTGAATCCTCCATCAACTGCGATTACCTGACCAGTGATGTAGAAAGCAACAGGTAAACAAAGGAATGCTACCAGAGAAGAAACCACCTTTGGATCGCCAAGGCGTCCGAGTGGAGTACGGGCCATCATCCCTTGCAACAACTCGTTGTTCCCAAGAACCTGTCGAATAAATAGGAAAAAGAAAAATAGGAAGTCAAGACTCAAGATCAAATGCAAATTGGGGAGAGTAGCAATTGACTTTCTTTGCCGCTTGAAGGTTGGTTGGGTCTACAGACCAAATATACGCTGTTAAATCATTTGACCTTTGTGAGTGTGGTCTGGTTTCTGTAGCTTGCGACTATCTGCATGTCTTGTTTCTCACCTTCTCAGAACATCTAATCTGCCCAAATGGCAGGGTGGTGCATGGTGTTGTGTGAAGTTGTTATCAATTCGCTTTTCGTTTTGATTATTTCTTTTTCATTTGTGACTGAAATAAAATGTGAGAGGATGGGAATGTACAGGTTCGCTCATGGTTGTTCTGTTCATCCATGGTGCAGTGCAGTTGACACGGATATTGTCTTTGCCCCACTCGCATGCCAAATTCCTGGTGAGGTGATTCAAAGCTCCTGATAAAAACAACACAGATGTTAGCAGCTCAATGCATCATATGTGTTTGATCTTGGAAACTTTCCACTATTTCCACTGTATGGCTTCCCAGCAGAATATGCCAAATGTATAATTTTGGTACTACTTTCCATCAAGGCATCGACATGTAGATTGTGTTTCCTCCAGAGTGGGGGACTAACCCAGTTTCAATTTCAAGCCATTTCCCGTTGTATCTAAACATCTACTGATTCCTCGTTTTTCCTGTAAGCTGCCAATCAACTAACCTTTCAATGCTGAATAAACTGTCGCGGCACAAGTGGCCACCAAGCTAGCAGCTGATGATAAGAATACAATGCTTCCCTGGCCGGATGCTTTCAAGAGCGGGTGAGCAAGTTGGCTTAAATGGTATGCAGATTCAAAATTCGTCGTCATTACGGTTGAGAATTCTTCAGCAGTCACCTCTACCGTTGGCTTGAGGAGGAATATAGCAGCGTTGCATATCTAAAGCGAGAAAATTAATTAAAAAAAAATGCAAATGACGAACAGTTTCAAGTGGCGGAAAAACATCACATACACTTGGGGTATGTTTCTTGTGAGTTTAAAGACAGGTAAAAGCCCAGGCAAAGCTTTTTTTTTTTTTTTTTTTCTCTCAATGTTAATTTGGCGTGTCATTTAATTATTCATAAGTATCTATCACTATTTTTTTCTTCAGACTATTACTTATCTTTTTCCAAAAAAAAATTCTATTTTATCTTTGGGTAAGGCATGACTGAAATCTTGGCGCTATCCTTTAATTTTTGGGCCAATTAGGATTACTAAGGTTAGATTCAATCCATCTTTTTTATATTTATTATCATTTATTTAGTTAATATATAAAAAATCAGTTGATCGAAACTAATCCGAAATTCGTTTAGATTACACAGATTGTCCACATGTAATGCAGATATCAGGAGCATATATTGGCATAAAACATAAGTAGGATTGATAAATATTGCTGAGGGAGCTTACGAAGATGTTGAGCTTCCCTTGGAAGAGCGAGGACACCTGCTCCATCAGCTCCACACGTGCGGCTGGATCCGATACATCGCAAACCGAACCCGTGACTCGGAGACCTGACTCCTTCCATTCCCGCAGGCATTGTTCCAGCTCCAACTCGTGGCGTGCACACGTGTGCACGGACGCTCCAAACTCGGCTAGTTCCACGACGATAGCACGCCTGGAGGACGCCAGAAAAAAAAAAAAACAGACTGTTTCTTCCAGGTTCCTTCTGTGGGTGTTTGTATGCACACAAAATTTCATTTTTAGGGAAAAAAAGATTTACCTCCCATACATTTTTAATAAAATTTTCCTTTTTTTTTTTCTGTCTAATGTATAACATGGGAAGTTGAAAGTCAATCAAAGCCATACATTTGGGACCTGTTTGGATGGATTGAAATATAGAAAAATGAGTAGGTTATGATATTTTATTAAAGAAATAAAATAAACACGGTTGTTAAAGATCATTAAAATATTATATTAATTTCAAGAAGGTGTATAGACGAAGAGCTATTCTAATTCTGTTCATTACACCACACCTGTCAATCTCAGAAAACATGCAAAGGACCGGCTATTCCATCCATTTTATACGACACCCAAACAAGCCCACGTGTTGAAGGCGACGAGCGCAGCTACTCCTGTGACCCGTGAACGAAAGGTTTTCGGTTACCACCACGCTGTTGGCAGGCCAGCATGTTTGGGGGCGGAAGCTTTGAAGCTACGGATGTGCAGGGCTTAGGGCTCTGCAGTTTTCAACCCTGACGTCGTCCTGTCCTGCTCAGCCGACGAAACGTCACCAAAGTGCGACGTGATTGGCTAAACACTCGGGCTACCTCCACCTTAATTCTCTGCTGAGCGTACGCGGCCAATTAACATCCACAGAAGCTCAAGAGATGAGAAATTCTAATAATTGTACGCACACTGATGAGACACCTGCAAACGGAGTGTGTTTGGCAACGGCCAGCAAATGGCAGAAATTTTTATTTTATTTTTAAGTCTTTTTTATATTCTTTTAAATATAATTTAATATTTAATTATTATTATTATTATTTATATTTTTTCATATCAAATGTTTATTATTTATTTACTTATCTTATTTTTAAGTATTATCCTTTATTGTATTTAATCTCTCATGTGGGCTTGTGTTAGTCGAGAATGATCTTTTTTAAAAAATATTTTTAATTTTCTATTATTATCTACATTATCTAGAAAAAATTTTATTTAATTTATAATTGATATATAATTATAAGGTTAGGTGGATGTAGATAAATATTGCATTAAAAAGGTCAAAAAAGAAAGAAAAAATTTCTTATTAAATTCTAAAAATTATAGAGGCATTTAATGCAAATTTTCCATCATAAAATGTGTTTAGCCTTTCCTTGGCATCACTTAGAGAAGGAAAGCGTTGTTAGTTGTAACAAGTAGAAAAAAAAAGAACTAAAATAAAATTGGAATAATATAAAGAGATTTGTCATGTTATAATGAATCAAATAATTTTTATTTTTATATTGATACCCTCAATTAATTATGCTAACTATGTATATATCAAAAAATTGCATATTGATATCCCAAATTATAAGTGGTTCTAATTACATCTCCACAACGGAAGAAAATTATTAATTAAAAGAAAGTATACAATGCATCCTAAAGATCTGAAAATGAAACACACCCTCCTAAACAAATGTATACTTTCTGTGGATCACCAGGCATGTTGCGATAACTTTATATTTAGAAGATTACCTCAAGCCAATGGAAAAAAGGATGACATGACTTTAGACTGGGTTGCCAGGCTTTAGATTGACTTAAAGAATGAGTCTTTTATTCCAATTAATTTATTTTGTATGTAATTAAGACCAGGTGATTTTCATTATTTAAACTGTAAGAAATCATGAAGACAATAGATTGTTTGTAACCTAATTAGTATATCCCAAAAGAGCTCAGGACTGGATAATCTTTATTATGTTTAAACCTGAAAGAGACCAGAAAAAAATGTAATCTAGGTTTGGTTCAGCTTTCTAACATTGCTCATGAGAAACTTAAAAAGAGTTGGCTGAGTTAACTAAGTTTAATTCGGCTCTTTCAATTACCTATAAGAAATTTATGAAGAGTGGTACAAGAATGACTAGGTATAGCTCAGCTCTCTCAATTGCTTATGAGAAGCTTAAGAAGAGTGGGATCAGGAAGAAACTGGGTTTAGCTCAGCTCTCTCAATTGCCTATAAGAAACTTAAGAAGAGTAGGACTAAGGTGACTGAGTTTAGCTTGGCCTTCTCAATTGCCCATGAGAATCTTAGGAAGAGTAGGACCGGGATAATTGAGTTTAGCTCCACTTTCTTAATTATCTATGAGAAGCATAAGAAGAGTGAGACTAGGATGACTAGATTTAGCTCAACTCTCTGAATTGTCCATGAAAAGTTTAGGAAAAGTAGGATCGGGATGACTATATTTAGCTAAGCTCTCTCAATTGAATGATTGAATTTTGGTTAATTTGAAGTGATTTTGTTAAAGTTTGACTTGGTGAGTTATGACTCCGTGACCCAATCCTAGACTTAGGTTATTGAGTGATTGGATAAGTGATATTTGCTAAGGTTAGACCCAGTGAGTCATGACTTAGTGACTTGGTCCTAGACTTAAGCTTTCTGAGTGACTCGATAAGTAGTGTTTTTCAATATCCTCTAAAAAACTGCAAGTGAACGATCTCTATCGTTTAACCTATGAGAGATGGAAGATTCAAGTCATAAGCTATATGCTCATGGTAGTTGAATTGGTTTGATTGGTTGAGATAAAGCCTAATCATGATAAAATTAAGCTAGATTATAATTAGTATTAATGATAATACTTAATAATAATTAAGACTGCCAAGTTATCTTATTTAAACAACTTAGAAGAGCAGATTGGGTACATGTCATCATCTCCATGATCCATGGGGCCCATCTCCATGTGGGATCCACTTGGTTACCACTCCACTAATGGGTTTTTTTTCCTCCATTATCTCCTCTTTTGAGCTTTCTAGCTTGGATTTATTAAGGGATGATTAAGGATAGTTAAACTTCATTAATGTGCAATTCTTCTCTTGTAGAGATCCAAAAATGAGATGGATTTTCACTCCAAGCCAAACCTAGGCTAGCTCAAAACTTGAGTTCATTCATGTCATTCCCATCTCCAACAATTCATAATCATGGATGGAGGTTAGACACCGTTGAGTCTCTCAAGCATGGACAAACAAAGTCATATTTAAGTTCACATTTGAAAAGTTGACATCATAATACTCTCTCCTAAGTCATCTTCCCCAAACAGTTGAGTTCAGACGTCTAGTAATGGAGTTGCTTTCACCTTAGACTTGTCCTCATTAATTGAGTATGAGTTTTATCATATTGTGAGAGTTTATGCCCTTTAAGCTTCATTATCTACAGAGTCTACAAGCTTTTAGAGTTTAAGGTTTGAATCCCTACTCTCCAATGGGTATCATCAACACATGCCTCAAAAGCCATCATATTATGAATGAAAAAACTCATTATGCATCATGGCAAAACTTAGATTTAACCTTTCATTAGGCATGACTATCATTAGAGAGCAACGGAGACTTACTTACCTTGTAAGAAAGAAGACTCCTCTAGCTCCAAGCCATTTCTTCTTGCTACTGGTGAAGAAGAAGAAGGTTTTTTGGGAATTTATGTTTATTTATAGGCAGTGTTTAGCATAGGGGATGCTGGCAGAGCTTGACCTACTGAGTATTAGAGGAAGTTGGCAAAACTCAAGTTACTAAGCTCTGACGAATTTTGAAAGCTGCATGTCGGAGCTCAAGCATTGACATGGGCAAAGTTCAAAAATTACCATATGCAGAGCTCAGGAAATGAAGCAGTTTAGAGCTTAAGCAATGAAGTAGGTAGAGCTCAGGAAATGGAGCAGTTAGAGCTCAACCATTGACATGGGCAGAGCTTAACTCGTACACGCTACTACAGTTAGTGTTCAATGAGTGCTACTCTCCATAGAGTTCAACAAGCTTGCTGCAAAACCATTAGTGTTCAACGTCCTTGGAACACGATCAATATTTAACAACTCGTTGCCTTCAAGGTTCCGCAGGTTCTTTTGCAAAACATATGAGTTCAACAATTTGTTGTCTTGAGCGTTCAGTTGTTTCTTTGCAAACTGACATAGCTCAGCTTTTTGTTGTAAAGCCGTCAGTGTTCTTGTATTGCTTGCCATAGAGTTCAATGCAACTTGCGACCATCTATATTTGCTTAGGGCCATCTATTAAGCAATCTACAACCCTTAATTATGATCTAATGATTTAGATCATCCAACACTAGTTCACTAATGGAACGATGAAATAAAGCCTGAAAATAGAAAAAATGATAAGAAAAATATAAATTTTAGGCATAAATAGGAGTAGATAAATTCTACGTCGAGAAGGTTAAAATAGAAAAGAAAAAACTTCTTATAATTATAAAAACCATAGGGCCATTTAATACAGCTTTTCCATCATAAACTGTGTTCATGCTTTCCCGCTTTTAATTTCCACCATAAAATGTGTTCATCGGCTCACCCTTTTCCGCTTTTAATTTCCACCGTAAAATGCGTTCATCCTTTTCCGCTTTTAATTTCCACCATAAAATGTTTTCATCCTTTCGCAGGCTGCGCCAGCATGCTAAGAGTACGGTGGACTGTTAATAGTCCATTCAAAGTGGTTCGATGAACCTCCAAACCTTGATCGATTGGACACACGTACCGTAACCATGAAGGAAAATTTCTAGACAAGATCGAAAGTTCTAATTCAACCTTAAATTGTATCTTTTCACATGAAAAAATTGCAGCAAAGGGGCTAAAAGAGTCCATAAACAGAGAGAAAAGAAAGAGAGAGCAGACCCAAGTCCTCTGGTGCCACCTGTGACTAGCGCTGTCATTCCCTGGAGCGACCATCCCTTCTTCTTTAGCGCTTCTTCTCCCATTTTCCTCGCTTGAACGGATAAATGCACTCAACCACACGACTTCCTTGTACGTCTATTCTCGCGTTATGCAGAGTTTGGCCGGTTTGGTTTGCATTTAAGGTTGTCCAATCATAACCGCATGTGTAAAATATATATTCAATTTAATTTTTATCCAACTTCCAAAACCTTTCTCAATCCTTACCCTAACCTTTCTAGTTTGGTTGGAGTTTTTAATACACACCTAAATATAAAAATATAGATAAAAATAATACCTTATAATGCTTCAATTTGATGCTATCATGTTTATCATGTTGAATTCAGCTTACAACAGATTTGTTACCTGTTAAAGCAGTGTATAAAAGGTTATATACTAAATTTGCTTGATGTTAAATACTAAAGGATGCATGATTGTACCAACAAGTTTTAATTATAACTTATGACATATTTTATAAATGACAAATATAAGATAAAGATACCTTCAAGAGAAAATGGAAGTAGGAGAGAAAGAGCGAATGAGCGATTCGATGTTTTTGACCCTTTTTTTAAAGAAAAAATTAACTGTGATTGGGTTTGGGTTTGATCCGGGTACTCGAACCTTGGATCACTCATCATTCAATGAGGTCGAGTTGGGCTCAATCCGGTTTGAATTTTTAAAAATTTTTTACAATCAAACCCTAGTCAAAATTAGGTTGGGTACGGGCTGAACCCGAGACCATGCACTCCCCTAATTCAAACTTGAGCTTGTTGTTCCGACTTTTAATTGTTTATAACCACGCATTTCATGTTGCAATTCAACAAGGTCAATGTCAGTGAAATTTCGTTGCCACATTTTGAGATCTATTGTAATGATTTTAATAAGATCTAGACAAACCATCCTACTTAAAATCTATTGTAATGATTTTAATAAGATCTAGACAAACCATCCTACTTAAAACTATCTAATCACATAAAATATGCAAAAGGGTCAAAAGCGTCTGTTTGGACACAGTTTATCTGAAAAAAAAAATTAGAAAGTGTATTTAAATTAGTTGTTGATGACAATAAAATAGAAAATGATATTGGCAATATGCCTTTTTATCAAAATAAGAAAATTGAGGATATAGGCTACAATGAAAAAGGTCATGATTATTGAAAATAGTTACTGGTACGTTAAATTAAAAAAAAAGTATAAAAATGGTGCATTTTAAATACACCCCATCCAAATAAAATTCATTTAGATTAGAGGTCTACACATGCTAGATCATTTGAAAATTTATAAAATCATGTATAAAATGTTAAAACCACTTAAATTGTATCACGCATATTAAAATGTCATAAATATTTTGTATAATTATTTATCTCTAAAATAAATAAATAAAACTAGGAAGTGTATAGATGTTTGATCACATATGTCTAGGTCCAACTGGCAAGGAGATATTTTTTTATGAATTTATATTTACCCTTCGATAATATAAATTTTGTGGCCTCCACGAGTACATAAACATGATTTTTAATGTATTATTTAAATAGGTAATGCTAAACATAATAGTCGGCTAAGATCTCATAAGAAAGATTATGAAAGAATAAAATAAAATGACTCCAGATTTCAGTAAGCTCTACCGCACTGAATCACACAACCCATGAAGGTGGGGATTGTGTTGAGGTAAAAGAGGGGTATTCATACTCTCTTTTCCCTTATCAATTAATTGATTTGATATTTAGCCACCGTAAACATCTTTAATAATTACAAAACAAATATTAGGAGATCTTGCAAAAATACATACACAAGTAGACAGCCAAATGTGAAATTGTGGGGTTGATGTGGGGAATCCTGCGATCGTATGTGTCCCAACAGGGAAGAAGATGACAACTCGTTTTCCCCTCCACCACCAACTCTGTCTGATGTTTAGCTGTCAGAGAGCAACCAAATTCCATGCCTAACCAGGCTGATTGATTCACGATTATCACATGGCATGAAGCATGTGATCAGCCCGGCATCCCATGTGATATGTGACAGATGGTTGAAGAGTCATGCCATATGATTTATTAGGATTCATTTCTTTATTTATTAATTAAGAGAAATAGTTCAAAGGAACATTTTTTATTTTTTATCATTATTAATAATAAAATTTAATTTAATCTTTTCATCTTACTTAACTCTACTTATTTATTTAATAATCCGAAGATTATTTAAATAAAATACTCACGTGGGCCCAACATTAATATCATTTGAGAGCTGATATTAATTACACAAATAGGCTTATGCGACCCAACGCAACAGGATAATTTCTATAAATACAGAAATA
>JAYJMB010085583.1:0-21062 GCA_036873735.1 Pouteria campechiana | reverse complement strand
CCTTCACTCTTTTGATGAAATCAAGCTCTTCCTTCAATTCTCCTCTCAAATCAGCAAGGCCTCTCACATATCAGTAATTTCTTGTTGAGTAATAATATCTTAAAGGATAAAAATGGGGTGAAAATGATCTCTCCTTTTTTTGAAAATTTTTCCCAAGCAATTTTGTTGGGATTTGATGGAAGATGGGGCATGGGAGAAATGGCTTGCTCGTTCTCCCTAGTTGGGCATGAGAAGAGAGGAAGAAAATGGGGTGGGTACATCTCTTGCTTAGGGTTATTTAGGTTTAGACTTGGTACTCCACAAGGATATGCCACACTATGCATGTACAACTTTATTTAATCCCATCCTTAATTTTTCACCAGATACAACCTCAGTAATTGGAGCATATCATTTTCATATGATATCCAAATGATATAATTTTTGATGTATTGAAAAGATAACTTCAAGACATAAAATTTCATGTTAACAACATTTTCTAAATCATCCCACAAATATGTCAAAAAAATTAATTAAAGTGGTTCAATAATTCACACCATTACTTTTTAGTAGTTTAGAATAGTCTCACTGTTTTTATCATAATTTCTTCATTCGATATCAAAGTTAAATGATTTGTAATTAGTTGGAAAGATAATTTCAAGATCTACAACTTTTATGTTGAACAATTATTCTAATTTATCAATTATTTATGTCAAAAAAATTGAACACAAATGACCCATTTTCCAAATTTAACGTTTTCTTAAAATAGACTTATACAATTTTGAATTTTTCTCAATTTTTTCTTTATTTAATTTTATTCCTTTCCACTAATTTTTATATAATTTTACCACATAAATTGTACCCATAAAATATAATAATTTTTTTTCATAATTAAAATGATATCATGTAATTATTAAAATATATACACATTAATTTTCATCTTAAATTATGTATCATGTCAAAAAAATTTCTAAAATTCTCGTGCATTAAAATTATAATTTTTTCTCATTAATTAATCATCAAATACCCAATATTTGGGTTTATCAATTGCAATTTAATCATAACATTATTTTCACATGTGCATATTAAATTCAGCATGCACCATTTTATCTTGAATTTCACAAATTTTCTTACTCTAAATTTAAATTTCAATTTTGCTCACTTTATAAAATTCAGAATCACAACTTCTTAATAATAATTTATAATTTAACACCATAGGTGTTACAAGATGATAAGTTCATTAGTTACTCTAATAGTTATTATATTTGTTACTTTTATCTTTAAACATCTTATGTATGACATTGTATTGACATTATATTACTTTGATGCATTTATAAAAAAAAATATAAGATTTGTTTTCTTTTATTCTGTTGTATGCATGCCTAATTACTTTGTGTATTATCTATGTGATAACCCATATTTCAATAATAATAGCCACTAGGCATGATGATTAGCCTTCTCACACAAGTGACCTTCCTGATGCTTGAGTAGCAAGCAGGATGAGATTTTAGATATATTGCTTTTGATCATGTTCATAAGTGATGACCTTTATGTAAGGATCGTTTTATAATTTTATGAGTCACCTCTAATGAAAAGATATGAGACTACTTGATTAGATGAATGTGGATAATTTCCACACCTCTACGTAGCCTAGGACAACTGGACACAAGTTAGGCAAGAAGATGCTTATATAACACCTATGTTAAAAAATGAGCAATTCGGATGTGAGTGAGAGCATCTGGATAAGGTCTGTATGGTGTTTAGAGTATGACTAACCTAAGTGAAGCTCCACCATAGTATGCATTTCATACTTCATGTGTCTAAGTCAATCGATTTAAAGTAGTGACCGAATAGATCCCTATTTCGGTACTATAGGAGTTGTGGATTGTTTGAATCCTATTAATAACCTTTGGAATTTAGGTTTATGTCATAAAGTTAAGACTTGATGTTGCTACTTTAATCTGCATCCAAGGAGCATATCGAATTATTCTAGCAGACCATTCTAGGATTCTAATTGGTTTAGGATTCTAGATAAGTTCTTTATAAAAAGAAAACCTCTTTTTCCTATGAAAGGGATTAAGAAGTGAAATCCTCACACGTCCAAGCCTCTCCTCCTCTCCCAAAAAGTTTGCACATTGTCTAGGTTCCAATTAGAGTTCTTTAGGATCATCATCACCATCCTTGGGATTTGGAACATGCATTCTGTTGCAGACTCTGGAAACCTACACTTCATCAAAGTGAGTCTTCTGTAGATCTATTAAGTTGTAATCATATCAAGTTTTTGAGGTAAGTCTTCTATTCATGATCCTTCAATATCATATGTTAATATATTTAATTTCCCAACATTGCTTCTTCAAAACAAAATATAATTGAAGTTGTCTCACTCCTATTTGTGTGAATGCCAAAAATATGTGATAGATTGTTTTTTGTACCATTCAGATGTAGCTTACTAGCTCATTATCTATTCCAAAAGTATAACTAAGCTAATGTGATTCTTTCTTGAGCTTTTACCATTTTGATGTAGCTTACTAGCTCATGATCTATTTCAAAAGTATATCTAAGCCAATATGATTCTTTCTCGAGCTTTTACCATTCAAATGTTGCTTACTAGCTCATGATCTATTTCAAAAGTATAACTAAGCTAATGTGATTCTTTCTTGAGCTTTTTCAAATTCAGTTCTATCCAAATTTCTAAAACTAGTATATGTTGTAGCGTATGGACAGGTTTTGTTCGTGAATTCTTTAGTTGTATTGGCTTAAAGCAATCCTAGATAGGACTGGGTTGTAGTAGTTTCAATGGTCCTCTAGGTACCAGTAATTGATTGATAGTATTTAATGTAGATTATCTATTGATTACTTCTATACTTGCCAAAAAATCTGTGTTTTGATGTGCATTTTTTAAAGAATCATTATAGCTAAATAGTATCTTCCCACATGAAATCATCATATTTCAAAATCTTTACTTATGTTAAGAATCAAAAATCTATCATTATTTTTTTGAGTTCTTATTGGCTTAATGTCAAAGCTTCTCTTGTGCCAATTTGCTACCATTTGATTTTTTTTCCTAAAAGAAAAAGTAAAAAGAATAGAAAAGGTCCATAGGTTGTCTAGATCTGTCTTCCTTGTGGGGATATTAGTATGCTATCGTAGGCAACCAAATTTATAACCTATACTCTAATTAATTACCTGTAGTAGTGTGAGTAAGAGTTGATCTTATGGAGAGTATCTAATTTAGTTCTATGCTTATGTGAATAAGAATGAGGGGTTTTGAGTGTAATGAAAATAACATTTGCAAAAGAAATCAATCAAGGAAGCAAACCTTGGTCCAAGTCAACATCCACCATCAGAATCTCATAACCGATCATTGATACAAATATAAATTAGAAACAAGTAACCTAATTAACCCTAACTACTAAACAACACCAAACAAGCGTTAGAAGTTTAATCTAATAACAACTTTAAGATTTGTAGAGATTGGTGAAGCTAAACAAAACCAGTACAAGAGGTTATATTTAATTAGTCAAATATTCTTCCTAAAATTTAATAACTTCTGACGCTAAAAATCATTAAATCTTAGTTGCTTTACAAATTAGAGAGATTAAACAATTATGGATTTGATACCTAATTCAATAATAATAAACTAATAGGCCTTCCTAGCAATTAAACGCAACAATCATGATCATAAATACAGGAAAATATTCAATACTCAAAGCATAAATTGAATAATAAAAACTATTTAGATCTCATAGTATATTGATTATGAGGATTCAGTTTCCCTTGACCGAGTATAAGAAAGTAGCCACGTAGGGCCACGAAAACACAAAGACAAATAAAATAAAGAAGAAAAGAGATAAGAGATGAATTCCCCACTGAAAAAACTCCAAAAGTTCTATTTCTTACATTTTTCCCTCTTTAAATAACCCAATTTAGGGTTATGTTGCATGTACATATGGTTTTCCAAGTTTCCATTGCACAAAATAATCAAAAACTATTTAAAATAGGTCGCTTCCGCAATTGCATTGGCATCGTGGTGCCCAAATTGTTGTCCAAATGCTACTTGCGTTACTATTCACCAAGAATAATACTTGGTATTTTGGCCATAACCTTCTCATACAATATTGGAATTACTTCATTCTTGATGTGTTTGAAAAATAATTTTAAGATATACAAATTTCATGTTTAACATATTTTCCAAAGAAGCATCCATCTTTGTCCAAAATTGAATTCAAGTGAAGCCTTTATCATCTTCGGCAAATCTAAAGTCTAAGATAGTTGTAGTATTTTGGCCATAATTTTTACATTTAATCTTTAAATCCTATGATTCTTGATTTTTTGGAAAGGTAAACTTCAAGGGATGAAACTTCTATAATTAATACTTTTGTCGAATCAGTCTCCATATGTACCAAAAATGTCCTTGAAGTGATGCTTAGATTATGAAGTGATGCTGACGCTGTTCAAAATCATCCAATTAGCTTCATTTTGCACTTAAAATCTCCATTTATCTTCTAAATCAAAATATACAAATAATGAGTATATTTATGAACCAAATAAGTGCAAAAGACTAAATATTAAGTAAATAAAATATGACATTTTATATTCTCATCAGGTATTATATTTTCTTGTTAACAACTTTGTTAAATGTTTTGCAGTAATAGCCTCGGGGATGTAACACTAGTAGATGATGCATTGAAGCATTTGAATAAGGTGAGATCTAACCGAAATGAAGATCTATGCTTAAGGGTTGGAGTTAAACAAGGTGGCTGCTCTGAAATGTCATACATCACGGACTCCGAGAATCAAGTCAACACAAGAGCATATGATTCAACTATAGAATATGATGGCTTCGTAATTGGTAATCCATTCATTCCATTCATTATTTCTTTCTTTGTTTCTCTTCTCAAATATCTTTTGCAAACACATTAAGCAACATATACAATGTGATATCTAAGTTTCTGGCTAACATTTTTCTATGTTTCCCTTGGCCTGAATTGCTGAATTTGACCTTGTCATCTCCTATAATGTAGCCTTGTGAATTCTTTCACGAGGGTGAAACTATAAACACTAGAATGGCAAACTTTTGTCAATAAAATATAGCATATCTTGGGGGTACCTATAAATAAAGCTGGTGTTAATTCTAAGAAACTTTTCTAAGAGATCCACGTGGTCTAAATAATAGATACTTTTCTTCAAATCCTTCTATCAACCCTAATCAAATACAATTGGGAGATATCAAGATGAATTTAATCTTGTAAGAAAAACCTTGAAGATCATTGAGAGAGATTCGAAGGTCTTTATTGATCAAGCTTGCTGGTTTAAACTATTTCCTCTGAAGTTGGAAGACAAATTTCTTTTAAAAAAAACAAATTTAAACAAAAGGCTAATTTTATTTACATTCTGTTGTCGACCCTATCACAAGTTGGGTACATTCCTACTTGTCCCACTCATTAAGGAAAGAATAGCTAAAAAATACTTGTGGTTGTGTTATTTTTATTTTGGAAGTCTGCTTGTTGTTGAGTAATAGAACTGACTGTTGTGATTTGTTTTAGCTCAACACATAGTATGATCAATTAATCAATCATCCTGAATATAAATCAAGACTCACTAAATTATTTGAAACTAGTTTTTGAAATGTTAAAAAAGCTACATATTGCATGGTGCAAATGGTACTATACAATTATTTCTTATTTTTATATTTATCCCCAAAATATTAGAAGAAAATTTTGATGATGTGGTTGATTAATAATAATATTTGTAGATTATATGATTCGGGACAACAACGTTTACTTTTTGGCCAGCAGTGTTTAAAAAAAAAGAAAAGAAAACCTAGAAACACCGGACAAAAAGAGCTTGCACATTTCCATTTTACCAAAAAAGCAGAGTTTATGTGACCAACGGTGTAAAAAAAAAAAATCTGAATGAAAAGGGTTCTGCACATAACAGGGTTTGTACGACATGCGCATAAGATCACTACCCTATATATATATATATTTGTTTAGGTTGTCCCCAAACTGAGTGTTAACTTGGCTGTTGAGAAGATACCACTAATAATCCTACAAGACTGGAAAAAGGGTCAGAGGGCGTTAGGATTGGTCTTGGCGTAAACACTTCAATGCTTAAGTCAGTAAATATGACTCTTTTAGAGGGTATAGGCTAATAGTAAGAGCTTGTGTGTTCAAGGGTGTATATCTGGTCTATTTATCTTGAGCATGAGTGAGGAATTGGGATACGTACATAGCTTGTATACACGATGGATTTAAATTCATACCTAGAGAAGAACTCTAGAAAAATATGTATCCATGGTCCTATACTTATAGGACTGTGCATTAACCAGAAGAGACACCCTGTTAGATTCATACCTAAAGAAGAATTAGAAAAATATGTATCTGCAGTCCTATACTCATAGGACTATGCATTAACCAAAATAGACATCTTGTTAGTATTGGGATTTGATCCTGTTAGTATTGGGATTTGATGTGGCATGTTTCCAGTTGAATAATGAGGCATCGTGTTAGCATTGGGATTTGACGTGGCATATTTCCAATTGGATAATCACGTATCTATGTTAGATTTTCCTTACAATATTCATGTTTTTATGTATATATTTGCATTTATGTACATGTATATATATTATCGATATGTCTACTCTTGCGCTCGTCTTTCAGTCGAAGAAGATTTTTCATCATTAAATTATGGACTTCAATAAGAATGAGGATCCGGATTAAATGGACGCAGTTGCCTGTCGAGTCGAGAAGATATAAAATCTCATCCAACGGAAAATGATAACGGAAGTTGGCTAGCAATTAGCAATGGCTGCCCTCCCCGCCATTTTTGCTTTCTCAACTGCCAGTCCAAATCCCTATCCCTTCCCGCGCTCCTCACCCTCCTCCCTTCTATCTGTTTCCTTGGTATCCAGTGGGCACCACGTTGTCGGATTACGTGGTTCTCAAGCAACGCAACGCACATATGCCAAATGGGGGAAATTCCAAGGGGATATTGGTAGTAAGGTGGAATCTCCTTCAGAAGCATTCACCCAACAATCACTGCGTGAAGAAGAAGAAGAAGAAGAAGAAGAAGGAAAGCAAAAAGAAGATGACAGGTTTCTTATATCCTTTTACCCATTTTGAGAATTTGTGTGGAAGGCATTGCGATGCTGTGCACAGGTCTTTTGATATAATTGCAGAGCTAAAGACGATACCTGATGTACCAAGTTTCAGCTGGAATTCAATACAAACACATGACAGCTCCAGCCTTAGCAGGGCCCATGGTTAAAAACTATTACCTATGCTTGGATAGTAGCACTGTGCAGATGAGTGCATGTGATTAAAAACTAGTACACTAAATGAGTATGAGGACAAGTGGCTTACTGGTTTTGTAACTTGGGCTATTGGCTTGCTATTTCCAAACGTAGATCGTCTGTTCAATTGTCCTGTAATTAGGACTATTGGTTGGCTATTTCTCAATGTAGATTTTTTAATCATTCGAATTCTTCAAGACTACAAGACCATAGCCACATATTTGAGACATTTCTTGTTTCTCCATAGACAAGTGTGGCTACATGTCCTTACCCATCTACTTGTATGGAGACTCTGAATGGATGAATTGTACATCTAAGGCTTTTTCTAAGTCAAGTTTCTTGGTGCAAGTGTGCAACAAAGTCAATTATGGTTAAAGATCATAAAATTTTCAGATGTCAGAACATGGTCAACTGTTGATTGATACTTCTGAGAATGCGCATTTTTACTTGACTTTGGTTTTAATTTCATGAGATCCCATTTCAGTTGTTTGTAATCTAAGAATGCAATCACAAATGCATCAACATCTCTGTGCATGCTTTCAAGTTTCTTACATGACATGCCCACCAAAACATCTTTACGAGTCATTCCTTGCATATCAGCTGCAAACAATACTTTTGAGTAATTAATTCGCTGTGCATTTGGGCAAAGTGATGCAATAGAAATACAAACAAAAAATTGATGTGACACTTACCCACTTGACTTATTCCTAACAACTCTACTTTTTCATCATCATTACCTATATTTTTCATCATCATGCTCTACTATTGTTTCTATTCACCTTATTGCTGACATCGATCCCTATCTTTCTAATGTCATTTCCATTTACCACTATCCAAACACATGAAGCTCATATATCTGGGTCATTGGCCAAATATAAATGTAATTAAGCGGTGGTAGATATTGTCTTATGGACTGAAATTGAAAATAACAACATGAGCACTGTTCATTGATATGACAGTGTGGCAGTGTCATAGTGGCTTCTAATTAACTTGAAAACCATCTGTTTCCTGAAAGCTGAGTAAAAAGAGGCAGTTGCACTTGATAGGTTCTTCGTCATTGTTAGTTGGAAAGATCAGCAAATCCTGTACTTCTCTTTGATTAAAGTGGAATTCCATATCATAACTATAACTTAACCAATTATTGTTTGCTTAGATTCTTGCAATATATATCCTTGTATCAAGGCATTCAATCAATTTGATTCATATTTGTTCATTGTGGATATTTTAGTACATGAACAGCCTTATTGCTTTAAATTCTAAGGATGGGTTGCTAAGACTCATTTTGATATCATCTTTTACTAGTAATTTAGTTGGAATCAACGTGTATCTGTACTCTGTAGTTGTCAGCACAGTAACTTTACGACCCAATGTTAAACATGTAATGTGATCATGGTGTTATTGAGAAAAATTGGACACTCAAAATGCTTGGAAATCCTTCAAGAGAAGGCTTGATCTGTTCTAATTAAAGGTTATTTGAAGAACTGTTGGTGTGTTATTTCCTTGTAGATAAATATAGTGATATGGTTCACATATTATTTTTTCTTCATATTACAGTGACTTGCCTTCAGACTTGGATGGTGCAGTCAGGCAATCCAGTCTTGCAAGTGCCATGTTTGTTTCCTCTGGTGGAATGAGAGCCATAGTAAGTTCATATTTAGCAAATCAACCAACAAATTCTTGTGCACCATAGGCATTTTAAATATCTCAATGCTTCGATGACTTGTTCTTGATGCATTACATTTGTTCTTGAGTTCTCTGGCATGCCGATTTAAAGTTTTTCAAGATGTTGAGTGTGTCTCTGTGTCATGTCATGTACAATTTGCTGCAACTCATGTTCAAACAATTTCCATTCGTCTTGACCACATAAATTAAATCAACTTTTGAACTCTTCTTCAGTGGCTTCTTTATGACCTATCTTCTTTTCTATTTTTTTCAGATTTTTCCTCTCTAAATGGTAAATAGCAATCTCTTCATTTGTAATTTCATTCTACATTTGAATGTTCCATAAATGAGGCCTCCATATTGATTATTCTGTATATGCAGGTAGAACTTTTAATCCCACAGTTGCAATTTCTTGATGATGAAGGTGCGCAAGCTGAGCTTTGGGAATTGTCGAGGATTTTCTTGGAGTCGCTTCAAGAAGAAATGGGAGTCCAGGTTAGGGGAAAGGAATGCCGTGGCTACCACTTGTGTGTTTACCTTTTAGATTCATGAATTCTGAAAACCTCAGGGTCACTTTCTTCATGTATGGTACACCTTTGTATGCGGCAGGTATGCCAACCACAATGCAATTGCTGGAGAGTGGTGTATGAGGCAGCCTCACCATGTACATGCAAAACTCTGGATGTCCAGCCATCAGGGTTGTTACCCTTGTACAAAAGTTATGGACAGCCTACTTAATAGTTCATGCACATCTCCAATGTCCATAGTTGCTTTCAGTTTGCACTTCTAATTCATATGAAGGTGCATGTATGGTTAGCTATCTAGAGATGACTTTGTTCCCTTCTTATAAACCCCTTTTGGTTGTTTAGATTGGTTAATATTTTCAACAGTAAGGTTCATACTACACACGATATCTATATCTATTCAGATGCTTGTGTTTGATTCGTGTGAGAGCCTAATGGGATTAGTTGAATTGTCCATATAAATATTTAGTGTTGAATTCGTCGTAACTAGTGAGTGCTTAATGGGATTAGTTGAATTGTCAATAAGAATATTTAGTGTTGAATTCATCCTATGTGCAAAATGTTGCTCCCTTTATTGAGTTATGCTTTGCATGGTACACAGTACACATGGGCCTAGCGTGTTAATGTTATTCCCCTCTAAAGCAATTCCATTGTTTTCTGTAGGTCCTGATTCCTTTGAATATTATAATTTGAAGGAGCTTTGAGCATCTTTTCTATAGAAATAAAAATTAAATCAGATAAGTCTCCCACTAACAAATTGTGAACTTTTGAATTGTATCAAACTGCTTGAACTGTTATGCAAATGATTGAACATTTAAAAGTCGTTGAAGGTTTAAGATAAAACTATTGCTCTGGGATGTTAGACCATACGATATTTTGGCAGTAATCTTGTGTTGTCACAGACCTAGATCACTTAGTCTTCAGTAGGAGTCATTGGTTGAATACTTCACAGTTAAGCAAATCAGATAAGTCTACCACCAAAAATAGCAAATTTTTGAGTTGTATCAGACTGCTTGAACTTTTGTGCAAGTGATTGAACATTAAAAAGTTGTTGAAGGCTTAAAATACTACTATTGCTTTGAGATGTTAGACCATAAGACTTTTGTGCAGTAATCTTGTGGTGTCACAGACCTAGATCACTTAATCTTCACTAGGGGTCATTGGTTGGATACTTTACAGTCATTCTGCATTCAGCAACTGAGGCATGGATTTTGTACATGCTTCATCCCTATTTACTTCTTTTTCTCTCTTTCTTCCTTGTAAGGAGGGGATGTAGTAGAGAGATTCAGAACTATGCATTTCTTATGTATTCTACTGTTTACATACCTTGAATAGAGTTGGCTATGGGGCAAAGACTCTCTTTCTTACTCCTTTAAATTTTATTAATATTTTTCTTCTCCATATCAGGAAATATCCTTTTCATTAATTGATTTACATATCTTCTCTATACATGCAATATCGATACAAGTTATTGACGTTTTTATTTGGTTAAGTGCATCTAAATTAATTTTGAATACTAACCAGATTAGCTCCATTCACAGAGAGTAAGAGCCATATTTCCTGATGCTGGAGCCGCTGCACTTTTGAAATATCGGTGGAAAGATGCAACTTTTGGATTTTCCAGGTAATTAGTCACTTAATTGTCCAATAACTTGATTCCTTTCATGGCTCCTTAGCTATGAATTAACTATTCTTCACTTGAATAGGATCTTTTCAATTGGATAATGTAGTTCACATGCAACAAAATATTAGTTGTATCTTGTATTTGTTATCCTTTGAGTACTCCTTTTCTTTCTTTTGTTTTTCTTTTTACTTTCTTGTGTTGGAATCCAAATCAGGCATGGAAAAAAATGCCTTTCGACTTATTGGTGATAGAGCCATAAGAATTTCTAACAAAATGGCATTTATGACACTGATTGTAAATGCCCATACATAGCTAAGTCCTTGCTTAATAAATAGTAATCTACTTTGCTCAAAACTTCAGCATTTTCATATGAACTGGAGTTTGGATGATAGTTTTTTGTTATTCTGTTATCCATATTAAGAATCATATATATGACTGATTCATTTTCTTTACCATCATATGTAAACAAACCATCATGATAATTATAGTTACAAATTCTGTTTTTGACATAACTCCACCCATAGGAGTTCTTCTCCTACTGCTGATTCCCAAGCTTGAATAAAGGGGGCTTGATGTGTTAGGTTGGTAGTCATTCTCAATATTTTTCCTGCATCGTTTTCCAATGAATTTTGAGTTAAAATTTCAAATTTCAAACGCTTGAATATTTCTCAAGAGTGATGCATTAAATTGGAGCTTGGATGTAGTGAGAAATGGGTAAGGGTTGCTAGCTCCCTGTTGTGGTGGAAAGTAAGCAATGGTTGTTTGGGGTTTTGACATCATGGACCTATGTGGATAAAGTAGTTCAAGTATAAAAGATTCATTTTACTTTATGGAATATAGGAACCCTTTCTGGAAGAGTTACGGTGTTAGCGAATGCTATAAAGAGAGGAATGATCAATGTAGCCTGTCTCTATTCATAGAGGTATAGATTTTGGATGAGAAATGAGATGGGTGATGTGATTTTAGACTTTACGACAGCATATGATTTAGCTTTCATAAATATCCCTTTTCATAAAAAAGATGCACAATCAATAAATTTTAAGAGTGGATCAAATACAATTCAAATAATATTTTTTTATTAGCAAAGTGGATAAGTCGTTATATAGAGATGATGATGTCATGCCATCTGTGAGTTTAATCATGGGGCATAAGTTATTGATAATGGATACATAAATACATACATACATACATATATATATATATATATGTATGCATATATGTAGACAAAAATAGAGGAAATTACATGAATATAATCTCTTAAATTAAGTAGTGGAATTTGAAAGGAGGTGACATGGAACATTTTAATAAAAAAGGATGAAAAAAGAAAATGGGATAATGAAAAAGGTGTTGAAGTAGAATTTATTTGGAAAAAGATGACAGAATATGCTAGAAAAGTAGAGAGAGACATCTTTGGGGTATATAAAAAAAGTAGATGCTTGTATATGGAAACTTTAGCAATAAATTGAAGATGTATAAAAGGATATTGATGATGAACAAGTAAAATCTAAAGAACGGTACAATGTTTTAACCAAAATAACTTTGTGATAATATAAGAACTCTAAGTAGTGTACTAAGACAGTCACAAGTAAAGCTAAACATAATTCTTATGGTTATCTTTAGATCATATTAGGGATTGGATAAGGTGAAAAAGATATACTTAAGTAGACAAAATTAAGAGGGAAATTGTAGAGATTTAGCTCATATTAAATGCATTAAAAGTGAAAATTAAAGAATCCTAATTAAAATGATGAAATTAAGGTAAAACGAAAAAATTATTTCTGTAGTTTATTAAATGGCATCTCATCAGCTAGTTGAAGTTTAGATTAACAAGTATGTGTAAAATAAAAATAAAGATATCAATTATTTTTAGAGAATTGGAATATCTAAAGTAAAACAAGCTTTATGAAAGATGAGAATAGAAAAAGTTCTAGAATCAAATAACATTCCAATTAAGATTTGGAAATATATTGGAGATATAATTTAAATTGGTTGATAAATTTATTGGGAAATATAGGCAATTAATTTGGCAAGTGTAGTGAAAGAAAAAATTTCTACTAGGAATAGATATTATTAGGGATATGTATGATGGAACTATAAGAAATATAATGGCCATGAGTGGAAAAATAAGTGAATTTTAAATTATTGTAGCTTTATACTAAGTTTTATATTGAAGCCTTTCTTTCTTTACTTTAGTCATAGATAAGCTTCTTTGACATTTACAGAGAAAGGTGCCTTTGTGTACATTGGTTTTATATAATGCAATTTCAATAGACGCAATAAGAGAAGGCATAAATTTGAAACTAATGGTCTATTTGGGAATGAGGAAAAGAGGTGGGAAGAAAAGAAAAATGGAAAAGTGAGGGGATAGTTTGATTTGGTAGGGGGTAATGATTAGAAATAACATAAGGACAAAATAGGTAGGCTTTTTTTTTGAAAAAATAAGAAATAATGCTTTAGAATATAAATAATAATGGGGAAAATTTGGGTTGTTAGGTAGTTAAGATGTCAAATCATATCAAAAGGTGTGAGAAAATGAACTTTTTCACCAACTTTTCCTCATTACCAAACGCATTTGAAAGAAAGAACAAGATGCTTTAGAATGTTAGGGTCTTAGCATTAGTTAAATGAAAATTGAATATATGGATTTCAATTTCAACAATAATAGAAATATAAATGAGAAGGTAATTAAAATCACAGGTCAATTGTTACCACAAAATGACCACTCTAGACATTTAGGATCAATAATTCAAAAAAGTTGAGAAATTAATGAGGATGTTTGATATAAAATTTAAGTTGGTTGAAAGAAATGGCATTGTGTTTTAGGGATTTCATATGATCACAGAGTACGATTTAAATTAAAAAAACAAAATCATAGTGCAATTATAATGCTGGTTATGCTTTACAGGGTGACGTGTTGGATAGTTGAAAAAACAACATATCCATAAGATGAGTGTAACTGAAATGAGGATGTCAAGGTGGGTACAATGAAACAAGAAATGATAAAATTTAAAATGAAATAATTCAAGATAATTTAAATGTAGAATTAATTGGTAGTAAAATAAGGGAAAGTAGATTTAGGCGGTTTGGTTATATACAACAAAGATTAGAAATTGGACTGGATAGGTGGGAGTTTATTAACTGTTGCACATGGAGTCTGGGTGCTATGATGTGCCAACGTGACAATCCATAGTCAGCTTATGGGATGGTTAGTCAATGAAGTCACAACGTGACGATCCATAGTCAGCTTATGGGATGGTTAGTCAATGAAGTCCCGACGTGACAATCCATAGTCAGCTTATGGGATGGTTAGTCAATGAAGTCTAGTGGTCAATGAAGAGCTCGGATGCACATCCTGGAAATGCATTTTAAGGATATAATACATGCTGACCTATGTATATGAACTTTTATTTGTGACAACATTCACTTGTGAATATAAAAGACCCAAACATGAACTCCTCACCATTGAGATGTATTTCCTGAGCCACCATCTCAAAGTATTACTATGAAAGTATATGCCTTCATTTTAGATAGGAAAAAAAATTATGGCTTCAAAATGACTGGGCTCAAGTCACTGCAAGATGATGCTACTGTATTAAAGCTTTTTTTTTTTTTGAAGGTGGTGTGTGTGTGTGTATGTGGGGGGGGTGTAAAGGTAAGGTAATGGACTGTTTACATTGCCTCTTTTATCATTGTGAGCCATGTCCATCTTTGACAGGAACCTCATTCTGAAAATATATCTCTAGAGTGGTAGGATTTCTTCTATAGTTAAATGGTATCCTTAATTTTACCATTAAAGCATGTTCACCATTTTCTGACTTCAACAAGAGCCAAGCATAAAGAAACAAATTTGTGTGACTCTAATGACTTTAGATACCTGCCATGACTAGACAGAGTCTTTGGCCAGAGTGATTAATGAGAGGTGATCTTATGTGCACATTGGGGTGTGGAGAATAATATAGGACTATAACTCTGGCTGTTTTTGGTTGCTGTTATGATCAAGAAATGCATCGAGTTGCCGGTAACCATTTGGAAGGTAGGTTAGATCCCTATTATTGCTTGGATAAAGCACTAGCTACAGAGAAGCTGAATTCTAGCATGTAACTAAGAAATGAAGAAACATAAACTGTTTCTCACTTCTTAACTACAGTTTATACATCATAAACCAAACTAACAGAATCTCAGGAGGGATGTGGGGGCTGGACTGAGAGGGTTGGGCAAGAGGAACAGTTTAGATCTTGCTAGAGGCCTGTGATTTCTGAAACAGACTGAAATTATGACAGCACTTCTACACAGCTATTCTCTCACCATTGCTTGCTTGGTTTTGGATGAGGAAATAGATATCCTTTTATAGAGATTTCTAGAGCTGGAAGGAGGCACACTTGCCCCATTTCTGATTGGTTGCTGGTGGAACTCACTGGCACATGTATGCCAGGTAAGAATTTCCTTTGGAAATCTTTGTTATCTACTGGTTTTTTAACCATTCCTTGATCTTTTTTATGCCTGGAGAATTAGTAATGGGCTTGGTCCATATTGATGCTGCTGCTGTTATTTGTCTTAGAAGTGGTCACATAAGAAGTTGGCATGGCTTTTTCAAGTTGTTTTGTTGTGTGAATATCTTGGAGGTGTTGAGTGGACTTGGCCCAGTAAAACATTTGCTGGCAGAGTAAGGTGTCTACATTAACAGAATAAGTAGAAGGCTGAAAAGAACATGGTAAGAGGTTGTTAGGATGGATATGAAAGTGCTTGGACTTATTGGGGATATAGCTCAAAATTGATAGGAATGATGCAATAGAATCCATGTAGCTGATCCTACTTAGTTGGGACACAAATTAAGATGATGACTATTCTATTATTGATATTTTGAGCTACATTTGTACTAGCTTGGCCCATGATGTCTCATGCAAATTGACACCAATTTCTTGTATCTTATTGCAGTTTAAGCGATAGGAAACCTGTTGAAAATGATGATGAGATAGTGGTTATGGTGGTTCCTGATTATCAGATGCTAGAATATGTTGAGCGAATTGCATCACTTCTATCAGATGATCAGGTACCCTTTTGCTTGACCACAAGTTTTCCCTAGGGAAATTCTTGATTCCTCATTTCTCTGTTATATACTTGTGTTTCTGTGAACACTTGTTTCTTTTTGTTGGAAAATGGTTGCCTAGGTACCTGACCTGGAAAGTTTAGGTGAGTTAACACCATTTATTTATACGTGTGGTGTCCTTATTTTCGCTTGAAATAAAATCATTTTCATAAACATTGTGACAATTTTTTCATGTTTGCAAAAGCAGAGTTGGCTGAAGTTAATGTCAATTGCCTTGAAGAGAAAAAGGAAAGATTCTAAAATCCCACATTTTCGAGTCATTTTTTTTTACCTGGACCTTTACAGAATTATGCCAAAACATGTTAAAGAAAAAGGATATTTTGTGTTCTTGGCCACAACATCTATTTTTATGTCAGCAATTCTTTTGTTAACTAAGCCAGTTATTTACTTGTCATTGAAAAATCTACTGAAACTTCAGGTGCTGTTTATAGCATATGATAGATGCGGCAAAACATCCCGTTAATGCTTGCGTAAGTTGTGCAGGTCTAGAATTTCATTGATTCTGATAAGGAAAAAATTTCTCTTGTGCAGCTATTTGGTCTTTTACTGATAGGATCACTTCTAGAGCTGAATATGTGTTTACATTTTCTGGGTTCAAATCTTAACAGTGTTACTTAGAATAAAAGAGAATCTTTTAGGATTTGTTGATTCTTTCCCTTACCATGCCTTTATGATTATTTGATTGTTAGCCACGACCACTTATAATGTGGAACCCACGTCTTATCAGTGAAGATGTAGGAGTTGGCTTCAATGTCCGGAAACTGCGTAGGTACTTTTTAAGGTAAATTGTTTTGTCCAAACTCTGATCATTATTATGAACAAATTTATTTCGCTTGACATGTACTAGTACAGCTTTATTATGATCCAATCTACAATTTCTAGCTCTAAACTTCTTATTTTCTGTTCTTTGCACTAATCAACCTTCGTGTCTTCTAACTATCCAATGCAATTATTAAGCAATCCCTTTCTTGTAGTTGCTTTCTTTCTTATTGAAATGGGATGAGAATTCATAGGAAACTGCATACATACAAAAGTTGGTCAAATTAGTGTTCGCAATTCGCTGAAAGGGGAAATTTCGCTAAGCTAAAAAAGGAAAAATTTTGATAATTTTGCAGAATTATTTCACTAAAATATAAAAAAATTAAAAAATGCAGAAAAATTAGGATTTCTTTCAAAAAACTTCTTAATTAATTATGATAAGTCTAATTGCACATTTAAAATAAAAAATCACTTTAAATGTCAACATATAAGAAGTAAAGGAAACATATTAATTACACAAATACCGATAGAGCAAATTTTTCATGTAACATACTACTAAATGAGAGATTTAGGTCACTTAGTTGTTAAACATATGCATAAATATGAATTATAAAAAAATAATATTTTAAAAAAATCATGCTACCACCATATCTCACCACAAAAAAGAAACTCATGTAGGCTCCTCAGTATCATCATCGACGTAGACTTGCTCTTGTGGTTCCTCCCAATAACTATAGAAACTTGGATATGGGTTGCGTGATTCAACAACAGAAGATGAAGATGCTTCAATTCCACTGTCCAAATAGTATGATATCTGGCCATAAGATTGTTGAGAATAATCGTCAGAATCTCTAATATAAGATTGTTGAGATTCTTGAGAATAATCTCTGACATGATGGTTATATGATATACACCTATAACTAGACTCCTACTCACTACTTTGAATACCAATCGATGTCTAAGCCATACTATCTACTAAATCATCCTTTTCTATAAAGGCCACTTTTTTTCTTGCTTCAATACTTTCTTACATAGGATCTTATAGGCACTCGTATACAATGATCATCATCTTGCATCATATGTCAGAAGTCTGCTTCTCTTATAAACGGGCTAAGAGGCCTTTAGCTATTTGAAGTGTCACCCATACCATTACACCTATGATCCCCCACCCCACCACTCACCACCACTACCATCATCACCACCACCACCACCACCACCACTTTTTGTTCTTGAAGAAGACTCTGTGCTTGATAATAATTTGAATTGAGATAGATTAGAAGGATCATGTGATTGAGAAGTGCTTCCAAATATTGTCAATGGATTGAAGTCATCTATTGGGGTTCTCTCCTTCAATATTCTTTGTTCATTCACTCCTTATTTATGAGCTATATTAGCAATAGTAGGTTTTGACTTTCCATCGCCAGTATCTAAATTATTGGACCGTAGCCACTCATATAAGGAGTCTTCTAGTATCCAAATCATTGGACTGTAGCCACTTATATAAGGAGTCTTCTCTTTCATTAACTTTCTCCAATTGAGAATAATGCTCTACATAATTAAATTTAATGGGTCTTCGAAAGGGCTTTTTTTTGATCGAATCAATTGTTCCCGAAGTCGCATATTATAATGACAGAATATCAAATCCTGTAGCCTCTTGTATTCCAACAAATGTCTTATACATGCATGGATTAAAGAAAATGTGCTCCAATTACACTCACATGGGGATGAAGATACTGTTTAACTCAATAATTTACATTCCAATAGCCTTAAATTTGGTGTTTTTGTTCCATAACAGTTCCACTATTCACCTATGAAAGGAAATTTGGATTTATCAATAATTTAAAATAAAAAAGTAAACAACATATTACTAAATAACTACTTTTTACTTGCATTGCATCATTTTACTTCTTGATTGGATTGCAACATTCATCCTAAATAACCCCTTGGCATCTTGGAAGTACAACAACTATAACATTGAAGAAAATAAATATTATTAATATGCAATTCTTAATCAACAAACAATCTTTGAAATGATGTAAGTATATTAAGTTGCATACAATTATCTCACTTACAAAATCCTCAGCATTGGGATTGTTAGAAAAAAGCTTTTCAAACACTTTAAAAACTGATGTGCCAAGCAAGATATCTTGACCTAGATGCCGCTCATAATGGTACTTAGGGTTTAAGTAATAAGCTGCAAAAATTAGAAATTAAGTTTGTTAATGTTAACAAAAAAAATTTACATATTTTTGGTGAAATTGGAACTTATTAAATCACATACTTACCAACAACATATAAGGGATGACTTAGCATGCCCTCCCAATGAGTCTCTATAATCTGTAGAATCTAATCTACACCCTTGGAATTGTTCTCTTTAATTGCCTGCATTATAAAATAAATGGATTCATACATGGAACCCATAAATAGATATGTGTCATTGTCTAAATGGGTTTCAGTATGCCCAATACCCATCTCACACGATCCTAAAATGTAGCTATCATAATAATATTCTATGCTTTCTTTCCCTCTGTTGTCTTTCTATATGTTTAGGTATGCCACTCGTCGGAGTTAAAAGCTGTGGTGAGGGCTTCATGAGCCTTGTACAAGCTTTCCATTGCAATATAATTTGTAGCAAATCTTGTCTTATCAGGACAAACAATCTCTTTATCATATCCAGATGTCGTATAAAACATAAAAAGAATCCAACTATGGTTGTATATAAACTTGGTCACTGTACATCTATTTTTAATTGTTTTTTGCATAGCTAGACGAGAACCAATATCCTCTAGCATCAGATCAATAAAATGTGCAGCACAAGGGGTCTAATATAAAGAATATCTTTCTTCTAGTGTTTTCTCAACTTTTTTATAAGCACTCTTAATATCAATAATAATTTGCACTACATAAACTGCACTAACCTATTCAATTATTTTTCTTTAATTCTTACTTGATGTAGTGACCATTATTTATATATGACGATGCATCTACTGATTTTATGAATTCTGATACCCCTCTGCAGTACATTATAAAATTTATTATGAATAATTTTGTTGATTCCATCCATCCATTACACATGATGGTTACCTCATAAGTATCCCAATGACACTTTTGACTATTTACCCAGTTATTTATCTCTGTCACCTCTTCCTATAAATACTTTCTATAAATATCCCTTCCTGTGGGTGGATTTACATTCTCTCCCTCTCTTTGAGTGACAACTATGAAGTTCTTAAATGTAATTGTATCTGCTGTATGTGCTCGAATTGCATTATAGAAAAAACTTAGATTCAAACCTGCCAAGCTGGGAAAAACTATCCTTCCCTTATTGAGCATTTGCTTTATTTTTTTTCTGTACTCCACCCACTTGCCCATATAATTTAGGTTCATCCATTTTCATATTCTTGCTATGTCCAAAATATCCCATAATTTCACCCTTTGCACCACCCCACTACCTCCACCACCCTCCCTAACAACCCATGAAATGTTGGCCTATTCCTCTCCAGTTTGTTCATCTGCTCTGCTTCCCATTGCTCCGCTCTAGAAGTATATATAGTTCTTTTTATGTCACGGTCATCTTTTTCCCCATCCTTTTCATCATCAACATCAACTGAATATAGAAATCTATATAATTTTTCAGAAATATTTCTCTCATTTTTCTTCCTTAATTCTTTATAACTCACTCCAGTAATTAAAAGTCTTTTTATTATCTTTCCGACTTTGGGAGGCACCTTAGGACAATTCTTCACATTACCCCTTAGCTAAGTGCTCCTTCAATCAAGTAATGCCACCAGACTTTATTTGTTGATCACAATAATTATATTCTGTCTTATTTTGATACCCTTCTAATGGTTTCCCATTATCCCAAGCCACATCTTAAGGTGTTGTTTTGATACTTTTCCCAGAATCAAACATATTAACCTGAAATAAAGGTATTGATGAATATTGTAAACCCATCATTTATTTCTAAACTGTAAATAATTATTATTATGATCTATTTAAGTAAATAAAATAGTTGAAATGTTCTTTATGTTGTAAAAAATCAACAATGTTTTTTTAGGGATAAATTAAGTTTGTAAAAAATATCAAAAAAATTAAAAAACTAAAATTCTATTCCTA
>JAYJMB010085572.1:0-21064 GCA_036873735.1 Pouteria campechiana | reverse complement strand
TTGTAACCACATTACGCTTCTGCTTCTGGAACGCTAAAGACCATGTACTTGTCAAACGCATTGACAGCGGCTTCCTCGCTCGCTCTCGTAGGCCGAGCCTAAGCTGTTGTCTTCTCTCTTCCCCTCCAGTTTATTTGTTTGTTTGACTCTTTGAAAAATAAGCGCTACTGCTTTCGGGTTTGCCGCTTAATTCTTCAAAAAAGATGCGCTTCCGCTTCCAATTTTGCCGCTTAGCTGATATTTAACTCCTGTAAAAATATGTGCTTCTGCTTCTAGGTTTTGCGGCTTAGCTAATTATTTAATTCTTGAAAAAATATATGCTTCCGCTTTTGGGTTTGCAGCGTTCATAAATGCTGCCAGGGATTTTTTTTCTCTCTAAAGTTCATTCTCTTTGCAAGTTTAGTTTTTGATTTTCTTTTTCACGCTTTAGGAAGCTGTAGGTTTATGTTTCAATTTTTTTTTCACTGTTTTTGAATCCCTTATGTTTGGATTAGGGTTTTCTTTTTCATATTATGAGATCCCTTCTTATTGTAGATTTGAGTTCCGATTTTTTTTTCACGGTTCTAAAATCTCTTCCTATTTAAAGTTTGAGTTCTAATTTTTTTTCATAGTTCCGGAATCCCTTCCTTACAAGTTTAGGTTGTAGTTTTCTTTTCCATGGTTCCGATATTCCTTCTTATTGCATATTTGGGTTCCAATTTTCTTTTTCATGGTTTTGGAATCCCTTTTTATTACAAGTTCAGATCCTGATTTTCTTTTTCATAGTTTTGGAATCCCTTCCTATTGCAAGTTCAGATTTTGATTTTCTTTTCTACGATTCTGGAATCCCTTCTTATTACGAGTTCAAGTAACAATTTTCTTGATTCCCCAAAATCTCTTCTTATTTTAGGTTTGGGTTTCAGTCTTCTATTTTATACTTTCAGAATCCTTTATTATTGTAGGTTTAGATTTCGATCTTCACGGTTAGTTCCCCGAAATCTTTTCCTATTTCAGGTTCGAGTTTCGATCTTGGATTTTGCTTTAATAAATGAATAGGGACATTTATAATAAAGGATACTTCATCGATTAAAATATAATATTTTTGCAAGAAAGTATGATGCGAATACTCAAGGACATGAAAATTATAATCATAAATTTACTATAGCTTAAATATTCAAGAAAATTAATCTACTTGACTTAGTTAATGATCCTAGCTGTAGGAAGATTAGCCCATGTCGTGGCATCTCTTTCTTGCTCTTTGAGGATCGTTTCTTTGTTTACTGGTGTCCTCCCTTCTATTGCTTATACCTTCCCTTCCTAATCCATTATTGATTGCATATCATTGTAGTCTTACTCTTTTGATTAAAATTTTAATTTCTTCCCTGAGTTGTCTATAGTCTTCAATATCGTGTCCCTTGTCTTTGTGGTAAAGGTAATATTTCTATGATTCTTACCATATAGGATTCAATTTTAGCTAGCAAGGTTGAGGAAGGTAGCCTTGATTTTTATTTTTTGATAGATTTACATGTGAGACCTATTTAGAGCAGTATGATTTTCATACTTGTCTTTTTCTTTGATGGAAAGACCTCTTACTTTTTTAGATAACTCTCCTTCTAATTGCGAGGATTTGCTGCGGTTGTTTGCTTCAATAAATTCTTCTGCATCAATGTGCCTATTTAGGGCTTCTAGGAGTTCTGAGTAGCTTTTAGGTGGCTTCAAATATAGATGGTATTTGATTTACTTGCTTTTGATCCCATGTTGTAACGCTGCCATTAGTACGATTTGATTTAGTCTGTCGATATCGAGAGTAAGTCAATTGAACCAATCTACATATTTTCTAAGGGTTTCTCTCTCTTTTTGTCAAACTGCAATCAATGATACTACAGTTTGTTTTTGCCTCCGTTGTCTAATAAAGCTAGTTGGGAAGCATCTATGTAGCTCTCTAAACATGCTTATGGATTTAGCCTCCAAAGTATGGTACCTGCACAATGCAGCTCCTTTCAATGTTGGTTGGAAAGCTTGACACTTAATGGCATCAAAAGCCCTCACTAGATTCATCTGGTTATTAAATCTAGAGAGGTGGTCACCCAGATCCGTGGTTAGATCATAAGCATGCACATGTGGTACCTTAAAGCCTTTGGGGAGAGGTTCATCCATGATTTCTTTTATGAAGGGCGGCTGCTTGATGATTCCCGCATAATTCATGGGTCTTTTAAGAATTCTCCTCTCTAATTCTTTTATTCTTTCCTTCATGATTTTTTGGGCTTCCGTTTGCACTTGTGATTGTATTTCTTCTTCCCTTGGTTCTTGGATGATTCTAGCATTTGGTTGCCTTTAAACTGGCTCCCTAACCACATTGGTCGATATGGTCCGCTAATTAGTGGTCCTCCTAATATTTTCTTCATTCAAAAATGGAACTGGTTGATTGCCAACTTGGTCTACGGCAAGGGCATCTTCTCTGATCTTTGCATTGATGGTTTTGTTCAGGATTGACTCATACAAAAGCATGGCATTAGGTCCTCCTCCTTGTGGAACTGGGAGCGGGTTTTGCCTCTATAACACCCTCAATTACAGGTTGCTATAAACTCATATTCTAGAGAAAGATCCTACCAAAAATCTGATAGAGTCTCCCCTGAAATATAAGGATTTCTACACTTGTATGTGTAATCAATACATTCTCATATACATTCACATATAAATCCACAGTCCCTAGAATCAATTAACAATCTCATAGCATGACAATAATCTAAAGAATCATAAACAACTTCATATACAATCACAAATCCATGTGCTGGCTCATATGCCACACCCAAAGTCTGAAATCATCCTCCTGAACATCACTCCAACTCATAAACAAAGAAAAATAAATGAATGAATAATTCGCAAAACATTTCCTCTAATTTGCAAATAATCATAAATAAAAGAATAACAAAAGAATCGATTAAATCTATTTTCATCTCATTCGCCCAGACGCCTAATTCCCTTCTTAAGAGTTAACCCCTAATTAGGCTTCTTCGTCATTCCTGGCATCTAGAATCAGAAAAAAAAAATAGAATGAGTCCAGGCAAACTCAGTAAATAAGAAATACGATATAAAATAATGAAAATCCAATAAGATGCAATTCTGCTCAACTCATATCAATGCTACCATGCCACACATGCAATGCAAGCTCATAAATACATATATATCATAAATATATGCCACTAAGGCCAACATACGCCACATAGGCAATATACGCGACACAGGCGATCAATAAGCCACACAGGCAATATGCCACATAGGCGATCAATAAGCCATAAAGGCAATACATGTCACATAGGTAATACACCACACAGGTGATCAATAATCCACATAGGCAATACATGCCACACAAACAATCAACAAGCCACACAGGCAATACACCACACAGGTGATCAATAAGCCACATAGGCAATTGATGCCACATAGGTGATCAAAAAGCCATATAGGCAATAAACCATATAATTAATCAATAAGCTATACAGGAGATTAACTACAAGCCACCACAGGCATATAACATATATTTATATAACATAACCACATGCATGCCAATGCAATGCCATGTCTACAACAACTCAAATTACATGACCCAAATCGTTTCACAAATAACACATGAAAAGATCTAATCATAACACAATAAGCACGTGGTCAAATCCAAACATAAAGTGGTTTCATAAACTCAATCATAGTGCATTAAGGACAAATATCAATTAAATTCGATGCTCATATACCAGTATACTAACATGGTCATTCATGTATAAGTTCAAGAGAAACTTACTTTACCTTACTTGGAAACAAATCCACAACCTTCAATTCAATCACTACCTTTTAATTCAAGGTCCAATTGATGCTACAAACATTACATGTATTACTTATGGCATTTTCAAACAACTATATAAGGTCCAACTCAACTAAATGCATTTCTAAGTAAAGTTCACTCATCTATCCCTTTAGATATTTAGAACCTAAATTATCATTTCCCATATCCCATCACTTAGTACACAATTAGGTAAACATATAAACATCAAAAATAATTTCACTGCATCAGTTCCAACTTTAAGGACCTTAACATTGTTAATTATACTAGCAATTGATTCATTAATTTAAGTCAAATAAACTCATCTTATAGTTGTCACAAACCCATCATATAGTTGTCCATTTTAAGGGTAATTTATGACATGCATTCCACTTGATCCAAACACCTTAACTCATTACCATAGTTGTCCATTTTTCCATCCTACTTTTAATCATACAATTGGAATACTAAATACTCTATTTTATTTCTCACTTAATGGCCAATTAAAGACTAATCCATTTTCCCAAATTCCACTTTATTCTCATAGAGGGATTTCATCAAACACTTGATAGGCATGTGTAATTTGCAACTTTTAGCATCATACGATCTGTTTAACTTGCACCTTTATTAACCCATCTATTTACTAATAATTTGGCATCATAATTATCAATTTACTTGATAAATTAAAGCCTAATTCCATTATACAAGTTCTCCATTCATTCCATATAGTCCCATAGTGATAATGCATCATATACTACTTTTACATAATATTAATTTAAAAATTTCAGCAATATGCATCATAGCAAACCCATTTTCAATCATGCACATCCTTAATCTCATATAATTAACATCATAATGACAACATAAATATGCCAATTATCCACTAAAATTTGTATAGAAACAGCCCCTACATCAATGCATACTTAAACAGCCCTTCACTTAGGCATTTTATCAAATAACTTATAGGCATGATTTAGTAACAAAATTCCAGTAACATTTAGCTAATTCCTAACATGATTAACATAGTATAATCATCAATAATTCATCAAATATATAGTAATTAATGTCCACTACACTAACACAGCCTAAATCACGCCCTAACCATCCATCATGCCCAACACCTCACTGTCCTCTTTTATGGACAGCAATGTGTGGCCACAATCACACCCAAAATGACATATTCCAACCTCCATTCATCCCTATTTTGTTTTCTCCATCATCCCCCCAACATAATCATGCAATTTCAACCCTAATTAGCCCCCCGCAATCTGCCCATAAACCCTAGCATGCATTAAAAAGTGAAATGGACATGGGAAAATAAATCTACCTTGAATTTCTTGATGGAATCAAGCTTTCTCCTCAATTTTCCACTCCAATCAGCAATAAACCTATGTTTACAACAGCCTCTTTCTTCCCCAACCATGTCCCAAGGGGTGGAAATGGAGTGAGGATGATTGTCTTGTTGTTTGAGCGAATTTCCAACTGATTTCACATTGGAAGTTGGTGGGAGAATGGGCCTTGGGAGATTGGGAAAGATGGGTTTCTTTGTGTCATGTCACGGCCCCAAGAATAGCATAATTAACTGTCATTTTTGAATTCAGGGGGTGAATCTCCCAAGCTCCATCGCACAAAAGATGAAGCATGATTATGAAAGCAACCGTGACAGTTCATTATTAAAAAAAGTATTTTAGTATAATCCACATAATACAATTCTTTAACATAAAACAGAAAATATAGTATTTATTTTTAACATTACTTTTATAACAGCATTTTGCCATACCTATTCCTACACCACGATTAATATCCTACACCACAATTAATATCCTCCACGAGAAGCATTTTCAGTAAAATAATATTGGTGTGAGTTACAGTAACTTAGCATGTGATAAAAATAATGATTACACCATAACACACATTATAAACTGTCTTGTTTCATTGATCACAATATCAATCTCGAGAAGTACATCTCATCCCTTAATGTTGCTCATTCAAACCTCTTTATTTGACCATCATCTTATCTGATTAATGCCTTAAATCATGTCCTGACTAATTTAGTGAATCTTATTATCATATCTATTCACCCAAATCTCATGATCTAATCATCATCAAATACATCAATATCTCAAATCATATCCTAACTAGTTTAGTGGAACACAACGTCATATCTGTTCACTTAACCTCATAATTTAACTACTATTTGGACAATCTGATTCTTTTATTGGATCCAGAATATCCAAAAACCTTAAGATCAACTATATGGTCATTAAGATCAAAGTTCGTGGGTCCAAATATTAATAAAATAATTTTGATCATTCATCTTCATATGATTTGACCCTCTTTTGAATAATCCGACCTTTCCATTAGGTCTAAAATATTCAAAAACCTCAAGATTGACTACTTGATCATCCAGATTAGATATCGTGGGGTCCATAAATCAACAAATCAAGTATGACCATTCAATTTCATATGATCTAGTCACCTTTTGGAAAATTTGACCCTTTCACCAGATTCAAAATATCCAAAAACTCTAAAAATGACTACTTGACCATCCAAAATTGAGGTTAAAAGGTTCAGAAATCACCAAAACATTCTTGGCCGTTTGTACGGTCGTTGGACCGGCAACCATGTGCCAGTGCTATAGCTGCTGGGCTTTGGCTGGCTAGGCTGGAGCCTAGCTAGCTTAATAGGCTTTGGCTTGCGTCTCGCCCATAAAACCAAATAGGGACTTGCATCCCTTTTTTTATTTTATTATATACATATTACTTTTAAAATAACATTATACATATATATATATATATATATTAAGGCATCTAAACCATTAAAATTTATTTATAACCTATCTTAATCATCCATCATTGTCCATAGGTGATCGAAGGTCCAAAATTACTAAATTTTATGAAGTAGTTACATTTAAAAATCATCAAATTTTACTAATCAAACAACATTATTTGACCCAAAGATTACTACACTAGGTAAATACTAATATAATAAACACATCCAATGATTAAGATCTTCTAAATTACATGCATAAATCAACACAAAAATTATGTTTTATTCTACATATAAATTTTAAACATGGTATGTTGTAATTTAACTAATCAAACGAATTAATTTCAACCTGAAATATCTTTTCTAAGGTAATATCATTCTTTCGAATTCATCTACAGAATCGGATCTTCAAAATAACATGCACAAAATCCCACATTTAATATTTTTTTGTCACCCCATGACCAAAAAACATAAATTCAAATGGACACTATCAGAGACAACGTCCTTATTCTCTCCCTCTCTCCCTCTATTATTTGATTTTTATTATTGTGTATATTTTCCAATATATACAATATTTCTTTAATTCGACCTTGGGATGTGTTCCACACAACAAGAGTTTCAATACAAGCCCAATATTCAATATTTTCTATCAAATATAGAATTTAACAAAATTCTAATTTCAACATACAAGAAATTTTGTCAACAATTTAACAATCATTTCACATCTAGTTTTCACAAAATTTATATGGCATGTGAATTCATAAAAACTAAACATAATTAACAAATCCAATCATCAAAATAATATGCATATTAACTAGAATAATATTGTTCTCAAAATCAATGAAAAGAAATATTATATCCTTTAATTCTGGTACACCCACGTAACATGCATATTAACATTCATTTCAACTAAAAACATAGTTTATAATTATCTAATTAATGATCCAAGTTAGTATAATTATCATATAGATAATGTAAATACATCTAAATTACTTGGTTGGAAATGGATGATGAAAAATTAGAAATAGAGCCTCCCTTTCTCTTTCTCTCCTTCTCTTTCTTTCTCCCTCTCTTCTCTGGCAGCGATGATCTCTCACTGGAATCATGATCTCCTCCCTCATCTCTTACTTATAATGGGGTGCAATAATCATGCATTAATGTATGCACGTCATTCACCCAACATAAGCATATTATTAGCTTTGAAAAATGACACAAGCATACAAGCCACCTCACCTAACGCTTATCTCAATCATGTTGTCAACACTTGCAATTATATATTATTATTATTATTATTTTAAAATTTATATAGGTTATTATATTTTTTCACCTTATAAAAGTTTCATCCTCGAAACTTATAATACATTAAGGAAAAGACAACTCAGGGTAAAGCTGTCGCATGTCTTCCTCAAGTTCTCATGTGATTTCTTTTTCACTATGGTTGCTCCATTGAATCAAGACATGTCTTATTGTCCTCCCTCTTAATTGTCTTTCACGAACATTAAGTATCTGTACTAGCCATTCTTAATATGTCAAGTCCTCATTAAACTGAAACTGCTCTGCACATAGCACATGAGAAGGATCTGTTATATATTTTCTTAATTATGAGATGTGGAATACATTGTGGACTCTGGATAATGAAGGCGGTAAAGCCAATTGGTATGCAACTCCAACAATGGATTTCAGAATATCAAACAGCCCAATAAAAACAAGACTAAGTTTTCCTTTCACTTTAAACCTCAAAACTCCATGAGTGGGTGAGACTTTTAGAAATACATGGTCTCTAACTACAAATTGAAGATCTTGATGCCTCCCATCGACATATTCTTCTGTCTATCCTAGGCAGCTTCATAATGCTTCTTTATCAACTTAACTTTCTCTACCACCTGCTATATCATTTTAGGTACTAGCAGCTTTCTCTCGCCAACCTCCTCCCAATACAGCGACATGCGACACTTCTTGCCATATAATGCTTCAACAAAAGCCATGTCAATACTAGCTTGATGGCTATTGTTGTAGGAAAACTATACTAATGGCAAATAATGATCCCATGAACTTCCCAAGTCTAAAACACAGGCTTGTAACATGTCCTCCAATTTTGGATCATCTTTTCTAATTGACCATCTATCTGACGATGATATGGGGAGCTTAGGTGCAATTCTGTCGCCATTGGTTTCCGCATACTTTACCAAAACTCTGAGATAAACCAATGATCTTTGTCTGATATAATTGAGATAGATACACCATGTAGCCTAACTATCTTCTGAATATATAATTTGGCCATCTGATCTACATTGAAGGTCATCCGATATGGCAAGAAATGAGCTATCTTGGTAAGTCGATCCACAATAACCTAGATTGTATCACAAAATGCCTAAGTTCGAGTTGAGGCAGTCATAAAATCCATTTTGATACAATCCCACTTTCATTTTGGAATCTCAAGTGGTTATAATAAACTTGCTAGCCTCTAATGAACAACTTTAACTTGCTGACACACTAAAGCCATGAACTGAGCAATTTTCCTCTTCATATTGTTCTACTAAAAGCTTCCTCTGAGGTCTCTATATATTTAGTACCACTTAAATGTATGAAAAACCTCGATTAATGTGCTTATTCTAGGATTTCTCTTTGGAGACTTTCCACAATAGGCACCACCAATCTATTATGGAACAATAGAATACTATCAAGTCCATATTGAAACTCAATCTTCTTTCCTCGGTCCAATTTATCGCAAAGCTCTCAAACAAACAGATCCTACTACTGAACTGCCTTAATCCAATCAATAAGAGTTGGCTTAATTTGCAAAGCACTTAGCCTTCTTACTTCTTTTGGAGGTAACACTTCAAGTTGCAGTCCTTCCATTTGGCGGATCAACCGCATATGATTTATAACTAGAGTTGCTACTCCTGTATGAGATTTACAACTCAAAACATTTGCTACCACATTAGCTTTACCATGATGATAATGAATGGTGACATCATAATCCTTTAACAACTCCAATTATCTTCTTTGCCTGAGATTTAGCTTTTTCTAGGAGAAAATATACTTTAGACTTTTATGATCTGTGAAAATTTTTGTCTTCTCGCCATACAAGTAATATCACCAAATCTTCAAAGCAAACACAACCGCTACAAGCTCCAAGTCATGCGTAGGATAATTTTGCTCTAACATAAAGCATATGCTATTATCCTATCATATTGCATGAGAACATACCCAAGTCCTTTCCTCAAGGCATCACTATAAACTACAAAGTTACCTTTGCTATTCGATAAAGCAAACACCAGAGTTGTGATTAATCGATTGTTTAACTCTTGGAAACTCCTCTCACATTCATCTATACATACAAACTTTGTATTTTTGTGTGTTAATCGTATCATGGGCACCACGATAGAGGAGAAGTTTTCCACGAAGCATCTATAGTAACCTACCATTCCCAAGAAACTATGGAGCTTAGTTACAATAGTAGGCCTCTCCCAGCTTACCACCACCTCAATCTTCTATGGGTCTATAGAAACCCCTTTAGCACTAATAGGTCTTCAAGGAAAGAGATACTATCTAGCTAAAACTCACACCTTTTCAACTTAGCATACAACTTTTCCTTTCTCAGAACACAAAGCACATCTCTCAACTGCTTTGCATGCTCCTCTCTACTCTTAGAATATATCAAGATATTATTAATGAATACAACCACGCATTTATCTAGGAACTGACGGAATACCTGGTTCATAATGACCATACCGAGTGTAAAAAGCAGTTTTTGGTATGTCTTCTACCCTAACTTTCAACTGATGATAGCCAGATAGAAGATCAATTTTTGAAAAGATAGTCGATCCTTGCAATTGGTTGAATAAATCATCGATGTATGGTAGAGGGTACTTATTCTTGACAGTCATCTTGTTCAGTTCTCTGTAGTCTATGTATAGTCTAAAACTACTATTTTTCTTTCTGATAAAAAGAACTGATTCTCCCTAAGCTGACACATTAGGGTGGATAAACTTTAGGTAAAGCAATTCCTACAACTGTTCTTTCAGTTCTCTCAACTCTGCTTGAGACATGCGATATGGTGCTTTGAAGATTGGATTTGTCCAAGGGACTAAATCAATAGTAAATTCAACCTCCCTATCAGGAGGTAATCCAGGCAACTCATCTAGGAAAATATCTAGAAATTTCAATGCCATTGGAATATCTTCAACCCTTAGTTCCTTCCCATCAACTAATACAGTTGCCACCAGAAAACTTTGTTGTCCTTGTCTCAATATTTTTACTGCTTGAATAGCTAACATTAAGTGAGATACCTTTCTTCATTCGAAGACAAACTCAATGTGATCCACTGAACGAATCTTAATTTTTTTCTCTTGGCAGTCTATACAGACTACCCATATGCTTATCCAGTCAATGCCCAAGATAATATCTAAATCTTTCATAGGCATAACTACTAGATCAGTTGGTATCATTATCTCTCCTATCTCAATAAGATAAGATAAATAGACATGATTTGTAACCAAACTATCACCCATCGGTAATACAACTAATAAATATACACCATCTTTCGAGAATGCAAGGCATGATCTCGAACAAGCTCAGATGCCACAAAAGATCTATCTACTTCATTATCAAACAAAGAACAACAATAATGTCTATAAAGTCGAATGATACCTATCATTGTGCCCGCTGGAGCCTAAGACTGTTCTAGCATAAGAGCAAAGACCTAAGTGGTCTGCTGACTACCTCGCTGTTATGATGTTGCTGCTCTGCCTACCACTCTTGTCTGTTGATACTATCATGGCTGATGTTATTGTTATCCACTGATCGAAGGGGATTGACACTCCCTAAAGTAATAACCAATCTCTCCACAATGGTAATAAATAACATCAATTGAACACTCCATGGCTCAATGACCTGTCTGACCACATTTGAAACAAGCATCCCATCGAAAAGTGCACTATCCAAAGTGAAACCTTTTGCATTTATTACACTTCTTGCAAGGTTTGATTTCTTTTCTAAACTTGGATCCTTTAGATTTAGATCCTTATCCAAAATATTGCGCTTCCTGCATCTTAGCTGATGGTTATCCTCTATCTGGGAAATCCTTGCATTTTCCAAGAATGCCCATTGTCTCTTTCCACTCCTTCTCACTAAGCATAGCATAGTCCACTGTCTATCCATAGTTTGACATTTAAAAGGTTTAACTTTGGTCTTGATGTCTGCTGTCAAACTATCTTCGAACATTTGCCGCTTAACTTTCTCATTTGTAGCAATTTTATAAGCAAACCAAAGTAATATAGAAAACTGCATCTTATTGGGCTACTGACATAGACTTCTATCTCAGCTCAGCAAATTCTTGGGCTTTTTTGGCCCAAAGAATTGAAGGAAAATATTTCTCATAAAATTTTTTCTTGAACATATCCCAAGTGATTTCAGTATTCTGACTCTCCAGTACTTTCCTCCGCTGCTCCCACCATCAATAAGCATCATCTATTAGCTGAAAGCCTACAAGGTGGACTCTTTGTGCTTCTACGTAACTGAGAAAATCAAATATCTTACTCATAGAGTCGAATCAATTTTTAGCCACAAGGCTATTTCCCCCAACAAAGGTTGGAGGGTTCAAGCGGTAAAAAGGCAAATCCTTCCAAGACTTCATGATTTGGTCTGATTACCTCTCTACAGTCCTTTTTTATCTATTTGCTGGAACTTGCTCTAATTGCTCTTCATGATGCTCTGCACCAGTTTCTTCTCCAACAACCTCATTTCTTTGTTCCAACGGTCCAGCCCTCTACCGTCAATTATTTGACGATCACCTCATGGTGCTCCCTCTCTCTATCCCTCAGCTTGAGTACCATGCGTTTGCCCAGTCTACTGAGTCGGTGGAGCCAGGGCATAATTATGATAGTCTGAGGCTGATCTGCACCTAGTCTCATATTAAGCTGCTAGAACTGGGGCATTATTTCTTACCTGAGCATCACCAATTCTTCTTACTAAATATTCACCCTTTCCATCAAGGTTACCAAGATAAGCATCCTTTCTGCTTCTCTGTTGACCTTCGGATGACCCCAACCTTGGCTCCCATTAGTAGGAAGACTTTGACTCATTCCTGCATCATCCTGTACAGGTTGATTCAACATGAAACCTCCTTCTTGCGCATTCTTCATAGGATTCATACTATAAGAAAATATAATAAATATTTCAATATATATCTAATCTTTTTGCAATCAAAATCTCTATTTTATCATAGAGAATCCTTAATGCAGGCATCTATCTGAACCACTCATATATACCCCAATCTAATTTATTTGAATTTTAGGTCCTTTCATGCATTATATTCATCTTTAATTTAAGTGCAATTTGCTCTAATACCAACTGTCATGCCCTGGCCCTAAGAATAACATAATTAACTATCATTTTTAAATCCATGGGTGAATTTCCCAAGGTCTATTACATGAGAGATGAAGCATAACCATGAAAGAAACCATGACAGTTCATTATTAAAGAAAGTATTATAATATAATCCACATAATATAATTATTTAACATAAACAGAAAATACAATATTTATTTTTAACACCACTTTTATAGCAGCATTTTACCACATCTATCCTCACACCATGATTAATGTCCTTCATGAGTAGCATTCTCTGTAAAATAATATTAGGATAAGTTACAGCAACTCAATAAGTAAAATAGATGTAACTAGCACATATGATAAAAATATTGATCACACACAATACACATTATAAACTATTTGGTATGACTGACCACAGCATCAATCTAGAGAAGTACATCTCATCCCTTAATGTTATTCATTTAAATCTCTTTATTTGACCATCATCTCGTCAGATTAATGCCTTAGATCATGTCTTGACTAGTTTAGTGGATCTTATTATCATATCTATCCACTCAAACCTCATAATCTAATCATCATCAAACATATCAATATCTCAAATCACATCTTGACTAGTTTAGTGGACCACAATATCACATCTATCCACTCAACCTCATGATCTAACTACTATTTGGACAATCTAACCCTTCCATTAGATCCAAAACGTCCAAAACTTTAAGATCAACTATTGGATCATTAATACCAGAGAACATGGGGTCCAGATATTAATAAAATAATTTTGACCATTCTCTTCACATTATCTAACCATCTTTTGAATAATATAACCTTTCTATTAGGTCCAAAATGTTTAAAAACCTCAAGATTGACTACCTGATCATCCAGATTAGAGATCGTGAGGTCCATAAATTAATAAATCAAGAATGACCACTCAATTTCATATGATCTAGTCACCTTTTAAAAATCTAACCCTTTCATTAGATCCAAAATATCCAAAAACTTTAAATTGACTACTTGACCATCCAAAATGGAGGTCGGATGATTCAAAAGTCACCAATACATTCTTGGCCGTCCGTATGGTTGTCAGACCAACAACCGTATGCCAATGCTATAGTTGTTGGGCTCTGTGTTGGGCTCTGGCTAGCTGGGCTAGAACCCAGCTAGCTTAGTGGGCTTTGACTTGTGTCCAACCCATAAAACCAAACAGGGACTTGTGTCCCTATATATATATTACTTTTAAAATAACATTATATATATATATATATTAAGGCATCTAAACCATTAAAACTTATCTATAAAAGTTTATAACCTATCCTAATCATCCATCATTGTCTATAGGTAATCTAAGGTCCAAAATTACTAAATTTGATGAAGTTGTTACATTTAAAAATCACCAAATTTTATTACTCAAGCAACATTATTTGATCCAAAGATCACTACCCTAGGTAAATACTAAAATAATAAACATATTCAATGATTTAGATCTTCTAAATAACATGCATAAATCAACATAAAAAACATATTTTACTCAACATATTAATTTTAAACATGATATGCTGTAATTTAGCTAATCAAATAAATTTATTTCAATCTGAAATCTCTTTTCTAGGGTAATACCATTATTTGGAATTCATCTACTAGATCAGATCTTGAAAATAACATGCACAAAATCCCACATTTAATATTTTTTGGTTACCCCGTGACAAAAAAAATGAATTCAAATGGACGTTGTCTTTGATAGCATCCTTATTCTCTCCCTCTCTCCCTCTATTATTTGATTTTTATTATTTTGTGTATATTTTCTAATATACTCAATATTTTCTTAGTTCTACCCTTGGGATGTATTTCACACAACAAAAGCTTCGATTCAAGCCCGACATTCAATATTTGATTCTATCAAATATAGAATTTAACAAAATTCCAATTTCAACATACAAGAAATTTTATCAACAATTTAACAGTCATTTTATTAGTGCCGAAGGTTAAGCAAAAACCCAAGAGGGGAAGGGTGAATTGAATACGTAAAAATTATTTCTTAACCCCTTTAGGATTACTCTTCCCTCTAACAATCAATCACTCTAACACTAAATGCACAAAATAGATAAGACACGGTAATTTTTATAGTGATTCAAGTAAACACTCTAATCTACTATTTCAAGAGCACTTTTCTCTTAGTGTCTTAGGTTCTACTATTTTCAATAGTAGAAATACAATAGAGTCTCCATCAAACTTCTAGATTCAAGCTCTAGGGGGCGTAAACAAGTATCCTCGACACTTTTCTGGATTTTAACTTTAGGAGGCATAATCATAGTGCTCTTAACACTCTTCTAGATTTCAACTCTATGAGGTATAATCACAAACACATTTTGTCTACACTCAAACAGTTACAGCTCTTCTTGAATCTAGTCATAATCACTAGCTCAAGGAATAAGAAATGAATATTAGAAGTTTAAGCACAGGAATTTCTCAATAAGCATAGGGGAAGGTTTCTGAAAGTTAAATGCAAAAGTAAATGATCTTCCTAAAGGTAGTTGAGAGCCTTCAAAGAAAGTTGAAGAAGGTTTGGATGCAAGACTCTTGACTCTTGAAGAATTGTAAAAGGTTTAACTCAAATCAATAAATAATCTCAAGAAGGTTTGAATGATTTTCTCAATTACCTCGTTAGTTCCTACTGCTCCAACGATACTCCATTTATAGCTGCTTTGAATTCTAATCATTGGTGGTAGGTAAACTCCATTAATGACAAAAGTCAATTTGATTAGTGTAGTTTGAATTCTCTGACTTCTGCTTATTCCTTGTATGCTGAAATGTCTATAGCGCTGACCTTGGAGAAGATGTTTTCTGGTTTTTCAATAAGCTCTGGTCAAGATATTACTGCAATGGCTACTGCTTTCATCAAAATAGAAAGATCCTTATTAATTTTGGGCAAAGACTAATGATTCATTCTAACCATTGCTCATATTTTACTTATGATAGATGAAGTATCTATCCACTTGTCCATAAGACAAAATTCCTTCATCTTTGTCTTTCATGAGTGATAGACGAATCATTCTTTCTTTTGCTACCAGACGAATTTTATCATTCAAGTTCTTTGTTTTTTGCATCATAAAGGCATAAATGTCTTGTTGCTTCAAATCTTCATCTGTTGGTTTTGTCTATGTAAATAATAAATGAAGTGTTGGTTTTTAGATTGGTTTTCTTCACGTCTTCATCTGATGGAATATTTCTCTACTTTGTTTGTTGACAACAAACAATTACTGATGAATCTTTTACTTTGTTCCTTGCTTCTTCCGCTTTGGTTGTCAACAATAGACGATTATTAGCTTACTTGAGATAAATGAAGTTTCTGCTCTCCCATATGATTTTTGTTTTTTTGCTTTATCGTTGATAGCAAACGAAGTCTTTTATTCTACTAAAAAGGTCTTTACTTCTTCCGCCTTTATTTGTTCTCATCAGAAGACCTTTAGCATAAATGTGGCTTGCTTATGATAGATGGAATCTATTATATACAAATTGCCTTACATCCCTTAGATGTAGTTTTTTATTTTGATAGACGAATGGAAATAGCCAAGTCCTTTCATTCATGTTTTGTTTATTACAACATTTCATCTTTTACTTCTTTATTTGCTCAAGCCTTGTCACCATGGAATATGTTTTCTGTGCTCATTTTTCTTTAAGACCTGCAACCTAATTTTGTATGTTAAAAACTTGATAACAATTATTAGTATATAATCTTTAATCAAGTTTTGTTTATTATTGAAACCATGCATTCATGTCAACACATTTCACATCTAATTTTCACAAATTTTATATGGCATATGAATTCACAAAAACTAAACATAATCAACAAATTCGATCATCAAAATAATGTGCATATTAACTAGAATAATATGATTTTCAAAATCAATGAAAATGAATATTATATTCTTTAATTCTGGTATACTCATGTAACATACATATTAACATTCATCTCAGCTGAAAATATAGTTTATAATCATTTAATTAATAATCAAAGTTAGTATAATTATCACATAAATAACTTAGATATATGTAAATTACTTACTTTGTTGGAAATGTATGACAAAAAATTAGAAATAAAGCCTCCCCTTCTCTTTCTCTCCTTCTCTTTCTCTCCTTCACTTTCTTTCTCCCTCTCTTCTCTGGCAGTATGATCTCTCACTGGAATCACACTCTCCTCCCTCATCTCTTGCTTATAATAGGGTGCAATAATTATACATTAATGTATGCATGCCATTCACCCAACATAAGCATATTATTAGCTTTGAAAAATGGCACAAGCATACAAGTCACCCGAACTAACGCTTATCTCAATCATACTGTCGATACTTGCAATTATATTTTATTATTATTATTATTATTTTAAATTTTACATAGGTTATTACACTTTGCTTTATCATGAATGGGAGAAAAGGGGGGGAAATGTGTGTGATGGTGGAGCACTTTAGGGTTAGTAGCAATTGGTGCTCCGATGGTGTTTTTCCACTACCATGTACGTGCACCATGAAACTCATGCATTTTGCACTCTAATCATGCATATTTAACATCATTTAAGCCATCAATCATAATTGAACAAATATATATTATTTATTTTTGCCCCAATTTGAATTTTATCTTGAGTAAAATTGCTCCAATTAATTAACTACATGAAAATTTTATTCACTTATAATTTTGGCCCACTTGATAATTAAACCTCAAATATCACATAGAAATCAATAAATACTTTATAAATTTCACTTAATATACATACATTTATCTCTATAGGTCTTACATGCAAATTTTTAGAATTATTTTGTAAAATTAATATAATAATTTCAAATTATGCAGTTTAATGTCATCATTTTTGTACTTAATTATACACCAAGGATAGTTTCAATAATTTAGCTATAACTTCCTCATACGATGTCTAAATTATGTGATTCTTAATATATTAAAAATATAATTTCAAAGGCTACAACTTTTATATTGATCACTAGTTTTGATTTAGCCTCAATCTATGAGTCATTTGTCCTCAAAGTGACACCTTTTATTTCAAATATAATGTGAAGCTTTAGAGTCGATTGTAGTATTTTAGCTATAACTTTCTCATATGATATCAAAATTTTATGATTATTAATAAATTATAAAGATAATTTAAAGGGATAACTTTTATGTTGAATATTTTTTATAAATTATCCATCATTTATGCCAAAAATTAGATAAAAATGATACTTATATCATATTTAGCTTTCTTTTAATATGTTCTTATGCTCAAAATATAAATTAACTCCATTAAGTTCAATGTATAATTAAATATGATTATAAACTAATAAAATTATGTAAATTAAGGATCTAAAACATAAACAAGTTCATAGGATTACTGACCTCAATCCGAGGAGCAATGAGTGGATTGCTAAGGATATGAGAGCTAATGGTTATAGTTGAAAATTCTTTTAGTGAACATTTGAAAACATCCTCTCATAGAATTAGTTTTGCTCCATCTTTTATTATATCATCTATTGCATCATGACATGGTTGGCTTGCAACAATTGTTCAGGAAGCAAATCTATTCTAGAAGCGGATTTACTAGGTCTTGAAGGGTGTTTATTAACAATAGAAGAAAGATCATCCCCTGTTGATGGGTTTAGAGGAACATTTATGTTAGTTGATTATTTGTCTGACATAGCTTTACTTTAATGAATATTCCTACTGACGGCGTCATTTTTTGGGTCATGCCCAAATTACTCTCCGAGAATCTTGTGTGAAGATCATGCAAGATAGAGAAAATATCAGAGGGTAATAGGGTAGTCCTCACACAGGCACTGTAATACTTAAGTTAAGAAGAAACCTTAGTAGGAATATAAATAAGAGAGGGAGAGAGAACTTGTGTGAAAGCGTGCATACCTATTATATTTATAACTAAGAGCAAATGCATAAAAGGGTCAATTTCATATGTTAAGACAATTGTGATTGGATGGGGTTTACTAGCTGAAAATGTACTTTACTCTTATAAGGAATCCTAGAAAGGTATGGGCTCCAGGTAGAGGTGTGTGAAACCATATAGAGTTGTGGTAAAATTAAACTATGCCTTTCATTGAAATTTGTCTATTGCAGTACCCTAACAATTATGTATCACTTATTTTTGGTTCTTATCTTATTTAACTTATTATGTTTTAATATTTTTATGATTTATTTAAAATAATTTATTAATTTATAAAAATTAAAATAAAATTGCATATAACTAAATTTCAATGCAAACTTTAACATTATTTTCAATACAAATCTAACCTAGACTTGACCAATAGAGTTGAGTTTTAAAAATAAGCTTAGAATAGAGTTAAGGTTGAAATTTTAGAAATAAAATTAAGGTTAGGGTTGATTACAACCCTATCTGACTCAACCTTGTTGGTATAACCAAATGCCAAGAGATTATTTGATATAGTTTAAGTAAATGGCTTAAAGTTAAAACTATATTGTATTTGATATAGTCAAAGGAGAATGTTTAAACAATTAACAAATTCTTAATTACCCTAATAAATTCTAAATGATAACTTATTCAATATTGTTTAAGATAATATAACTATATTGTTTAAGATAATATAGCTGAAACATTTTGATAAAAAGTCAAATTGACAAATAAATAAAATGCTATAAGAGAATAAATTTTAAACTTAGTAAAATTAATTTGACATTCGTAAATTTATTTGAGTTAAATAATTAGCCCATTCAAAATTTTGAGTCATCGGATGCTTCAAATTTTGTTTAAATCAATTGATATTTTAAAAATTTTCAAATTAATATTTAAAGTAGCCAAATTAAGCAAAATCGATAGCATAATTTTATTTAGTTATCTAGATCTACTTAATTAGGAACTTCAAACAATTATCATTGTGTCGTCCTAATTTGGTTGGTTAACAATTTTTAAAAATATCTAAATCAATAGTCTGAGATACTATTTAGCCAAACCAACAAAAATTGGAGGCCTAATAGTATTTAGATGCATAGCTTTAGACTATTTGTTGGATTTTTGTGTCTTGTGTTTTGAAGATTCTAATGGATCTATGTGTGTGAGATGAGCCTATGGGAGGAAATCTGACTAAGATAACTATATAATTAGTTAGGGATTTAGTAGAGGAATTCTAATTGAGACGAGGGAGTAATCATGTAGATCCGATAATTTTTCTGAAAAAGGCGAGAGGGAGAGGTTTATCAGAGTGTTGATTTGGGAATACATGTGAGGTATTTTATGAGATATATGTGAGACATCTTAGGTTTATTTCTATAACTTGTTGTCGTAGTGGATTGATTATCTCTCTCCTATTATTTTTTCCTTCTAGATTGAAGGGTTTTTTATGTAAATCTCATATTTTTTATTTTTATTTGATTATGTCTTTGATCATGTATGTATGATATTGTGTTTATAACTATAATCCTAGAATTGATAACAGAGCTTCCACAACACTATTAAGGACCCTTGAAAATAACTTGGATGCAAAGACTTGTACATAGAAGTTTAGATATGTTAAGAATTATGCAATATTTGTAAATATAGTTTAAGAATATTAATGTTTAATGATCAGAAAAGTGCCTCAGCCGTAGTTACAGCTGATCTGTCAAAATGGGCTTATAATACAAATCTCTCCAAAAAATGACATTTTTTCAAGACCACTAATTCTAGGCAAATAAGTCAAACCATAAAAGCCAAAAATTCGCCCAAAAACACACCATCAAAGAAATCAGAAGTCCACATTGTCTTGGGCCAAACTAGCGTCATCCAACAACTGAATGAGCTTTTTTCGTACTTCGACTTGCCTAGATCCAAACCTGTATGTAACTGGTGTTGACTTGAGGTGTGCATGTATTAGCTCTGATTCCCTCTTTGACCATCCGTAAGAAGGTCCAATATTTCTTTTTCCTGTAAGATTTATCCAATGTGTGTGTGGAATCTTGGCAAGTGTACCTGTTTAGAATAGAGAAAATGGGCGACCCATCCTAGAATGAATGGCATGCCTCAGCAACCTCCTCGACCAATAAGATAAGTGTTCTACATTTAAATCAAATAATTCCTAATTTTGGCTTGCGTCTACCTCTAGCTTGAATGCAAGGGTTTTGAATTAATCTGATTGCTGAATGCGTGGCGATCAGATTGGACGACATGTTCTAGTCCCATAC
>JAYJMB010085561.1:4637-15753 GCA_036873735.1 Pouteria campechiana | reverse complement strand
ATAGAAAAACTTTGCTTTGTCTGTTATAAGTTTTAGACGAATTCCTCCAGGAGATTTGTCTATTAGTCGATCCTTCGTAAGTGTGCTTTATTTGTTGTAAATAACAGATTAACTGTGGAGCCATAAATGAACTCGAACTGATCGATAGACAAGCTCTTCTAATCGACAGACAAACTTTGCTTTGTCTGTTCAAATAGGTAAAGTATGATGTTCTTCTTTCGCTCCCCATTCATTTATTGTAAGTGACAAACGGACTTTACTTTATTTTGTCTTAGACAAATTAGGCTCTGCGCGTCGTCTATAGGTTTATCTGTAGTAAGTTGCAGACGAATGTGTCTTTGTATTGAAGTTCACTTTTCTAAGCAGTTATTTTGTCTGTGCAGGTTCGTTTATGCTCACTATGCAGCTTCTACTTTATTTTACACTTCATCTGTAGTAATTAACAGATGAATTTGATCCTGTAGACGAAGTCAAACTCATTTGTTCTGCTACGGATGGAGTTCATCTCTGCAACTTTCCTCTTACACATTCTTGATTTGTCTATCTTTACTTAGTCGAAATTGTATCTACTTTGTCTATAAATCTTGTTTTTTTATCCTCAAACAAATTCATCTTTCTAACTTTGTTTGTCAGACAAAGTTTCTCCTCTTTGTGCATGATTGTCTGGGCAACTGTTTCTTCTTTCTTCATTTATCTAAGTGCTTAATGGAATTACTTCTTCTTTGTTTGTCGTAGACAAATTTTGGCTAATTGATAGTTCAAATTTCTTGAATAGCTTCATGCTTCTTAACCACGGCTTTTTCTTCAACTATTTGTTATTGTATTTGTCTATGAAAGCTTTCTCTTTGGATTCAATATACAAAGTAAGCTTTTTATAGCTCATTTTTGAAGTGTTATTTTCTTCTTATTATTCTTTAATGATCTTTGGCAGTTTAATTCCTTTGAAACGTAGCAGATAGTTGTGGCAGTTGGTTGCAAATGCTTATTATTTTGCACTTAGAAGTTTTTTGCACTTGCTATGTTGTTAGCATCATATAATTAAAATATATATTTCCTCATATCACCTGCACGCGTTGTGAAGTAGGAATAATAATACATTTTTATTCAAGCACTTAATATGATATTTCAATAAAGCTTAGTGCAATATATATAGTTTAATATATTAAAATGATAACTAAGATTATGCACACTATGACAGAAAGATATATGCTTGCATAATTAAACATTCACAATTATGTATATATTTCATATTATCAATTAACATTTATCAAATTGTGCATATGATTGTTAATAATTTAAGCACACATATTATTTTATCTTAATACAAGTTTTTTTATTATCAAAATCATATATAATAATCTTGACAATTTGAAGTACCATTTATAAATTCAATTTTGAAATAAAAAATTAACAACAAAGCCTGTCATCTTGTAAAGATTTGTTTGGCAGTAAAATTTTTAATATCTTTTTTTAAAATACTTTTGGCTTATTGGCAATCAATTTGGAGAAGAAATTATTGATTTAACGAATCATCTTGAAATTTATGAATGCATTTGATAATGCTTAAAACTTTATTTTGAATGGTTGAGTACTTAATTTGGGTGTCATTCCAAAGGTCATGAAATTTATAATAATACCTTAAAACCAATCAAAAGGAGTCTAGAATTTACAGAAAAATTCCCAAACAAAATTACTAATAAGAATCAGCTTCACAGATTCTTAGGATCTTTAAATTATGTCTTTGTGTAACACCCCAGGGTGTTAAAGTGAGAAAATCTTTCTTAAATAATCATTTTGGAACAATATGTACATGAATTTATTAAGTTGTGAAAAGATTTGTATGAAGTTTAATGTACAAAGTAATTAAATGACATGATTCCTATTTAATTGAGAGGACTAATTGTACATTTTAATGCATATATAAAAAGAAATAATTGAGGTTTATGTTTGTCATAATTATGTGAGAAAAATCATAGTTAAAAGCATCAGAAAAAAGTAAGAAAAATGAAGGGGCCAAAAGGAACAAAGAACAAGAAAATGGAGGGTAACGGATCGGGTGCTCCAGCACCCAAATCCAGAGCCACAAATCCATGAATTTAACAGCAACATGTTTGCATAATGGAGTGGAGAATTTATGTATAGTGTATGTGTGTAGCAAATTGATTAAATTAAGGACTTGTTTTTAAAGTTAAATAACTGTTAATTATGTTGTATAATGGATGTATGTTGTTGGAAATGGAATTCCTTTGATGCACTTCATTGAAAAATTACAAATTAAGTGATGCCTATAAGATGTTTGATGAATGCCTCAATAAGAAACAAGGTGTGATTGAACAATCCTATTAAAATAGCAAATTAATCATTAAATAAGCATTAAAAATAAAGTACATGATGTATGTAATAAATGGTATAATGAATGGTAAACAGGGATCAAAGTTGGGCAGTAATATAAATGGTATAAGAATAAGAATCTCATTGAAAATATATTTAAAAAATTATCCCATGAATGGACAGTAGTATGGACAGAGTGTGGCATCTAGAAATTGTGTAGCTGACTTGGTTAGCATTGCCTTTTTATGAGAAATATATGTAACTTGAATTGTAATACATGTTATATGTATAGGGTCATTGAGCATTAATAGAGGCTAAGTTATGGAACTTGAGGATTGAAAAATTACTTTACATTAAGGTAGTAGGTGTTTTCCTTGGTAATAAATTTATGAATGCTCGACTTATTGAAGATAGTGAGTATCCCTTGATTCGCATATGGGCACCATGATTGAATGATGATTATTATGTTATGGAAATGTGTTAATTGGTGGGGAGAGCGAAGATCCCATTATTTTGTATATGGGCACCATGTGTTGAATATTTCTTTTTATTACACATGTTTGAATGTGTGGATTGGTGAAGATAGCAAAGATCCCATTATTTTGTATATGGGCACTGTGTGTTGAATGTTTTTTTTTGTTACACATGTTTGAATGTGTGGATTGGTGGGGATAATGAATATCCCATTATTTTGCATACGGACACCGTATGTTAAGTGTTTCTTTTTCTTACACATGTTTGAATGTATGGATTGATGAGGATAGTGAGTATCCCATGATTTGGCTGAATAATGTTTATTATATTGCATTATGATTTGGAATGATGACAATTGTTTGTTTCTATATATTTGGCTATATGCTCAATGACAATGCTCTTGATATTGCGTTGTATGACATTCCATCATGAGTCATGGATCATGATGGATATGATTGAGTTATGTGATATGTGATAATAGTATATAAGATTTGAGTATAATTGGATGAATGAGAGGTAAAGATGTAAGTTAATGACTTGTAACTTTTATGGGATACAATGTGCCTAGGAGGCAGGATAGAGAACCCTAATGGGGGGTAATTATAATATGGATCCAAAATGATATGCCTTTGGTGACATACAAATAGTATTGATATACCTTTGGTGGCATGAGCCTTTGGTGACATGAAAATAGTGTTGATATGCCTTTGGTGGCCTGAAAATGGTGTGGATATGCATTTTGGATGGCATAAAGGCAAAAATGATAGTGACTTGATGGCACAAATATAATATGACTATGATAGTGACTTGATGACACAAACATGTATGGATATAATATGACACCGTGGGGTGTGAATATGCCATGATGATGAGATAGTAATGAGTTTGATTATAAGGATGATTTAAAAATATGTCATGGAATTGTTTGTGTATTGAATTTAATAATGGTTTTCTAATGCTTTATTTATTATTGTTTCCTATTTTGCTTACTTATTGAGTTCACCTAGACTCATGCCTTTTATTTATGGATTTTAGTTAATAGGTCAGGCAATGGAACCCAAATGGGGGTTGGTGCTCATGATTAGGATTAAAAGAGATTCAAGTTATGATGTATATTGACTTATATTTGAGATAATTGTATTAGCATGTCAAATCATAGAATGTATGTGATGTGTGTGGATGGATTTTTGGTATTAGTCTAGTTATGTCATTTACCATTACAATGTGGCTCATGATTCTAAACAATGTGTGGGTGTAGGTTATTATGTGTAATGATGGTTATGGATGCACGAGATTATATGAAAATGGTTGTATAGGTACGAAATTCTTATATTTTTGGAGAGAATTTGTTGGATTTCTAGTTAAATCCTTCTTTGAAATATAAGATGGTAGCACCCTAAGAGCGGGGTATTACAAATGGTATCATAGCTAAAATGGTTAGCTGATGTTATTAGAGATAAAAGTGTATGGTATTGGAGTTGAGCCCATGAGTTAAGATGGTAATGGTTGCTGGACTTGGCAATGGGTATTTGACATGAGTAAGAGAATGATATGCCTAATCCAAGTTGTCTATGAATCAATAAATCTATGGGGGGAACACTAACCTAGGGAATGAAAATTAAAGACCCTAAGTTGGTAAATTGAATGTGTTGTCTATATGTGTAGTGTTAGATGACTGTGTATCATTAAAATTAGTGCAACGATGGCACCAAGGAAGGAAGTGGATAGAGGAAAGGCCCCTATGATGGGGGAAAGTAGTGGAAATATGAATTAGCCAGAGAAAGGCCTTCTAAAGATGAGCATTATGAATTTTAGTGATACTATTTTAAGTGATAAATGACTTGATGAATAGATGTTTTAGACCCTATTTAGATTAATTTGTAATTATGTTCATTGACAGTGTTTTGATGCATTCCAAGAAAAAGTTTGATTTCTAGATGAATAGCATAGTTTTCTAAGGTCATGTGATTTCTGAAGATGGTACTCTAATAGATTCCCAAGATGGAGGCAGTGGTGAATTGGTGATTGAATAATGTAACAGAGGTCAAGTGTTACTTGAAATTGGTAGAATATTATTAGAAATTATGAAAGAATTTTCCACAATTGTTATATTTTTGACTTGATTGATTTGTAAGGGAAGTAAATTTAGTTGTGTTGGTCCTTAGCTAATGATGGCTCAGGGGGGAGGGGGGGTGTTGAATTAAGCCTTTAAAATTTTGGCTAAGTTTAAAAGATAGTGTTGAAATAAAATATGAAAGATCATGCAACACACTGAGATAATGGTTTTTATAGTGATTTGACCCTTAATTTGGTACCTATTTCACTTCTCTGAGTTAGCTTTCTTTGCTAAGCTCAGATTCCACTAACACTTGTTGGTTTTCAAGTTCACCAATAAACTTATATAAGTTAATTTTCAAAGCTCACTAACAACTTATACACATTAGTTTTCAAAGCTCACCAACAACTTATACATGTTGGTTTTCAAAGCTTACTAACAACTTATATACGTTAGTTTTCAAAGCTCACCAACAAACTTATACAATTTGGTTTTCAAAGCTCACCAAAACACAACACACTTGGACAATGGTTTTCATAGTGGTTCGACCATTAATCTGGTACCTATTCCACTTCTCTGAGTTAGTTTCCTTTGTTAAGCTCAAGTTCGAATAACACTTGTTGGTTTTCAAGCTCACTAACAAACTTATACAAGTTAGTTTTCAATACTCACTAATAACTTATACACGTTAGTTTTTAAAACTCACCAACAACTTATACATGTTGCTTTCAAAGCTTACGAACAAATTATACACGTTGGTTTTCAAAGTTTACCAATAAACTTATACAAGTTGATTTTCAAAGCTCACTAAAAACTTATATACGTTGGTTTTCAAAGTTTACCAACAACTTATACAAATTGCTTTTTCAAAGCTCACCAATAACTTATGCACGTTAATTTTCAAAGCTCACTAACAACTTATATGAGAAAATAATAAATAAATGTGTACAGAAATAAATGCCTCTTGATAGCTAAAGTGTATGAAGTATAGTGATAAAAATACAATGAATATAGTAGTAAAGAATAATAAAGATTAGACTCCAAGTGTTGTTAAATGATTTACTTTGAATGTTTGTTGGAATATTGCGCAATGAAGTTAATCTCATGGATTTAAATCTGAGAGCTTCAGTAAATGCTTGAGTAAACTTTTTCTTATCTCTCTTGTTCTCATATTTTCTTTCTCAGAAGTTTGAATCTTCCTTTTATAAGTTTTGAAAAATATTTTAGCTATAATGATCATTTTAGGTAGCTTTTTGACTGTTTGAAAAAGTATATTTAAAGCTCATTATGTTTTTCCTCTTCTATCCAGCTATAGAAGTTTTGTTATTAGTATTCAGAACTTCTGAGCTTCATTTACACGTTAGTTACTATTGCGCAATTAATGCAAAACTTTTGAGGTTCTTCTATTGAACTTTTGAGCTGGTGACAATGCCTGAATTTTGCATGGTCAATCATTTCAAGTTCTTTTGAAGGTTGATTCTAGTATCTAACACTTTCGTCAGTCATGTTTCTGCTTCTAAAAAATTTCTAAACTGTTTCTGAATGATTGAATTCTGCTTTTGATGAACATCTTGAATTTTGGCGTTTTGAGGGTGCCTTTGAAAAACTTCTGAGTTGCCTTTGAAAAGCTTTTGAGGTTTTTCTGAAGTTTGAATTTTGCATCTGATGTACTTCTTGAATCTTGGCTTTTTGAAGATACTTTTTGAAGAGCTTTTGTATTACTTCTGAGAGTCTTCTGAGCACATAAACTTTGCGTTCATTTTGTATTACTGCTATTGATCTTCCATTACAACTCTAAAACTTGGAAGCATTTTTAAAGTTTGAATTCTAATAAACTTCTAATTGCAAAGATGCTATTTTGCATTGCTTTTGAGTTGTTTCTGAATACATAAGCTTTCTCTGAATTATTTCTGAAGTTCTTTATGTTGAACTTTTGATTATAGAAGCGTCATTCTGATTTGCTTCTGAGTTGCTTCTGACTTACTTCTGATTGCAGAAACGTCTTCTATATTGCTTTTGTGTTATTTTTGAGTATTTTTGAATTCCTTCCGAGCTTCATGCTCTTTCCGAATACTTCTAAATATTTTTACTTGAGCATTCTTTAATTATCTTCTTTGAAGGCTTAATGATATACGCTTTAAGTTTAACGGTTACTCTCTTTAATTCATTTTAACAGATTAACGCTAGATCGCTTGGAAAGTAAATAGTTAGTAGTTTAACTTTTCACTTATATGTTTGCTCGTAATCAAAACTTAACTGTTTAATTATAATCATCATCAAAATCAAGCTAAGTAGGAGGATTAGACTCAACAAGTTGAACTAATCAATTTGAGAAAGCCTTTCATGAGTTAAAGTAGTATTCAGTGAAAACGTCAATGTTGGTAGTATCAATCGGACATAAAGAATTTCTCATTTGCAATGATGCTTCAAAGAAAGGACTTGGTTGTGTATTAATGTAGGATGGAAATGTAACAATTTATCTATCTTGGTAGTTAAGATCATGTGAACATAACTATCCGAATCGTGATTTATAACTAATAATAGTTGTCCTTAGATCATACATGAGACAAAGACGATGGTTGGAATTGTTGAAAGATTATAACTTAAGCATCCAACAGAAGACAATGTAGTGACGATGTTAGGGAATGGCATGGTATGTATGCTCACTTATAAGAAAGGGTTGTTATATCCCCATGTGGGTATGAAAGAGTTGATTGTATAATGAGGCATGAAGTTTTGAAGTTGAAACTTATTGTAAGGGGAGTGGAATGTGACACCCCGGATTTTGAAGTAAGGATAAATCTTTTAAATAATTAATTTTGAAATTTATGTGCACATGGATAATTAAAATTTTGAGGGGATTTATTTATGCAATTAGTGTACATGTATGTGCAGGATGTAATGACATATAGCTCTGATTCTTATAAACATGTAAAAATCATTGCTAAACCCCTCTATAAAAGAGTAAGAAACGATCCCATTCCTTGAAATAGAAATGACATGGATAATTCAGCCGATAATTTAGGCATGATATTAGTCAGTCATAAAATGAATAGGGTTAAAATAGATACAGATCAATAATTAAAAATAATAAAAAAGATAGCAAGCAATCACATGAAAATATTTTATGGTGAAAATATTTATTTTTAATTTTAAAAAATAAATTTTAAAAATTTAATTCATTAATCATGTTTGACATCAAATGTTTAACTAAAATGAAAACAATTATACGATTAAAGTGTCTAAATGATATATTTTTTTGCATTTCAGATAAACAAATAATGCCAAATATAACTAAAAAAATAAATTTTCAAAAGCCATTTTTTAAAACTAGAAATGAAGCAATTTCAATTTTTCATGTGATCATTATCCCTAAAAAAAGGTTCATTAGGTAAAGTAGGCTAAATAAGCCACCAAGAATGAAAATTTTCAAATAAATCCATTCTAGCTAATAATGAAAAATGTATACTAGCCCTGGTTGTGAAAAACATGCAACGAATTGTGAGAGACAACTTGTGGTCCGACACATCACGGTGCAAGCCATGTGCATTGGAGAGGCTCGCGGGAATAATGGGTCAGCTAGAGCACTTGCTTACCATAAATTATCAATCTAGTCTGTCCATCATCAGGTAAGAAAGCTTATTCCAACCTTAAATAAGAGAAAGTTGGATAAATAATGTAAACATTCTTAGAAGCTTTTTCATATTACATACCCATAAATAGTTAATTATTATTATAGTTATTAATCTAAATCTCATTATTGATGGCTTTTATGATATATCCAAAACCATGTCGCCCTTCCTTTTGGGCACAATACCCAAGTGGAAATGAAGTTGAATAGCAAAAATATAGATAATAAAAAAAATAGAGGAAAGATAGTAATTAAAAATAAGATAATAACAATAAAAACTAGAATTTTTATAAAATGTATATAGTAAATCTATTTTTAGAAAATTAAATTTTTCTTAAAATGGAATGAAATTCCACCCAATAGGCCTATGAGGTTGTGTCTATTTTGCGAGAAAAGAGGGATAAAAATATGCTTAAAATTATTTTTTTCCCTCTAATTGATTTCATATTTAATTATTTATGATTAACATACCTTTTCATATTGTTATTATATTTTAAAAAGCTTATTTATTTTGTCTTATTGATTCTACGATTGTCATCACTCTTATACTATCGGCATCATCATTCCCTCTTTTACTAAATACACCACCCTAAGTCAAAACAATCAATTACTCAAATGAAATATATTTATTCACTCTTATCGTTGAATGTGATGAGCGGTTCAGACTCAAAATTCAAAGATCTAATCTTGGCAGAGAAAGTTAGGCGGTTATCACGCAAATCATTGACCGATCCAAGCGGATGGTATTGTGGCAAGCACATGGCCACACTCCTCACGCGCCACAATCCACAATTAAACTTGTTTGCACGCGCATGATTATTGGGACTGACTGCACTTTCCAAAAGCTAAAACCTATATCAGCCACGGAATATCCAAGCCGTTCATCAAATGAAATGCATTACATCGAAGAGGAAGTAGATGGAAACAGCTTAAAATTGGGCGTGGATCGAAAAAAGCGGGAAAAAAAAAAAATCAACTTTGGGGCCCAAACACTCTGACGTAGGTATTCTTTTGCCGACCCGAGAAGTTACGCGCTGCGAATAACATGAGATTGTGTCGCTCTTCCGACAAGCTATCCAAGGCTGTGGACGCGTTGGAAATGGCGTGGGCTGCTTTTAGCTTTTCTGCAACAAGAGAGATTTGTTTGCTTGTCCCAAATCTAGGGCGGCGTAAAAGTAAGACATGGTAAAAATCAGGGTTTGCTTAGACGGACGATTTTTGGATAATTGATGCTTAGGGGCCCACCTGACCCTAGAAATTCAATGGTTAGGATTTAGTTTTTTTAATTTAGAAAAAAATTAAATTAGAGTTAAGCTGATTTGATTTAGAAATAGCGTTGGGTTAGGGTTCACTAGAACCCAACCCGAATTGAACTCTCGATCTGGATTTACAAGATATATAGACTTTTTAACATTTTTAATATATTATAAAGATTTTGTTAAATAAATATATTAATTAATTTCAGCCTGACATAACTTAAAAGTAAGGTAAAAGTAAATGTAATAAACAGGGGATTTGCATATTGTCCCTTCAAGTTTAGCAAAATGTCACATTCATCCTTATTTATTTCAATATTTCAAATCTAGCTTTATACGTTTATAAATTGTTTATTGCTCCTCTTGTCATCGGTCGTTGAGAAGATAACGATTGTCCTGCAAAATCAATATGAGAGCCAATACAAGAACTCGTTTGATTGCACATATAAATAAAGTAACAAAATAAATGAAAAAGGGAAATAAATTCTCTTAAAACCCCAGCCACACATGATGCACATGGGATGGGGTGCAACTTAGGTCACACATGATGCACATGGGATGTGGGTGCAACTTAGGTCGGGTTTTTCTTAGAGTCGATCTTAAGTCTAACCTTATTCCTCAAACTACAACCTTAATACTAAACCCTAGCTTTAACCCCATTTCTAAATTGTCAACTCTAACTTTAACCTATCATGTCTGGGTTTAAATTTGAGTTGAAATTTTGGTAATTTATAATTTTTTGTTCAATTTTTCTAGTTAATCATTTATATAATTTTTTGTTCGATCTTTTATAGTTAATCATTTATTTTAAATAAAGTATTAGATATTAAAATATAATAACTTAAATTAGCAAACGATTGAAAATAAGTGATAACTATCATATCAAGTTTTCTACTTAGCTAAATTCTCTTGAATATAAATATTAAACATATATGATCATTTAACAAATTAATTGTTTAAAATTTTCATTAAAGCTTAAGCATATCATGGGATTGAATCAAATTGATTTTTAATTGAGTTTTGTATTGGCTTGGAAGTTAAATTGAGTTTCATCTTGGTTTACTTGTTGAAACATGCATATTAAGCTTAAGCAACCTTTATGCTTTCTTCAACTTGGGTTAGAGTTCAACTCAACCTTAACCCAACTTTATTTCTAAATTGGGTAAGGTTTAATTAATGTGCAACTTGGTTTGGGTTAATACAAAACTAACCTAAATAACTTGAATTTTAAATGATTTTGGTTGATATTTTTGTGGGAGTTTCAAGTGATGTAATTTGGTCAAATCTAAATCAAATTGCAATATAGTTTGATTTGAGTTGATAACTCAAAATCCAAGTCAAATCACCCTCATTCCAAATAACCCAAAA